>JAHKKF010496393.1:0-15559 GCA_019740295.1 Labeo calbasu | reverse complement strand
AAATCATTCTAATATGCGGATTTATTATTAGAATGATCAGTGTTGGATAATATCAACAGTTGTGCTGCCAAATATTTTTTGGAACCTGTGATTTTTTTCATGAATAACAACTTTAAAAAGTACAGTGTTTATTCAAAATATAAATATTTTATAACAATGTAAATTATTTATTATTAACTTTCAATAAACTTAATTATTAACTTAATACATCCTTGGTGAATAAAAGTATTAATTTCTTTAAAAAAAAAAAAGAAACAATAAAAATGTACTGACCCCAAACTTTTGAACGGTAGTGTATATTCCAATAGAAAACAATTACTTGAAATGTTATACTATTTCACGATATTACTGTTTTTACTGTATTTCTGATCAAATAAATGCAGCCTTGGTGAGCACAAGAGATTTCCTTCACAAATTTTTAACTAGGTAACTAACCAGCAGTACATATATAACATTGTAAAAAAAATTAATCAATAACAATAATGTAATCACAAAATACTATTTTGACTAGTGCTGTCAAATTGATTAAATCGCGATTAAATCGCAATTAATTGCAACCAAAATAAACCTGTTTGCATAATGTGTATGTACTGTGTATATTCGTACAAACATGTATATTGTTAAGAAATATGTACATGTATATATACACACACATATATAAATATGATTAATATTTTATATATATATATATAAATTACATATATTTCTTAACTATATCAATGTATGTATGTGTACTCATATATACACACACAAGTAAATATACACAGTACACACACATATTATGTAAACAAACTTTTCACTTTGGATGCAGTTAATCACGATTAATCGATTTGACAGCACTAATATTTATTTTTTTAAGCCTGTAATACATTTGACAGTTTGAAATACTTAATTCACCAATAATATTTAAGTACACACCATTACCATAACATTATTCATACCATGATATGAAATTGAGGTCATACCGCCCACTTAATGCACAGCAAATTCATTCAGTGACTTGATTCATTTAGAATTCTAACATTATAATTAAACTGCTATTTTTTATTCTTGCTGAAAACAGAACAGAAGAATCTCTAAGGGTTTTAGAGCAGATAAAATATTTAGGAGTCGTTTTTAACTTGTTTCTGGGCTCCTGCCTGAAAGAGACTAGAAGCAACAAACGCTGTACTGAACTGCACTGAATGCAGTACAGGGCAGGGCCTCTCTGACATTTGAAGACGATTCCCTTAACAGTAGTAGTAAAGTAATGCCGTTTTACCCCAGTGCCAGTTGCCTTTCTTGAAGCCCTGGGGATTCACCTCACTCCTGTTTTTAACAGTATTGTCCCCTTAGAGAGAGAGAAGGAAGTTAAACACCACCACCATCAGCCTGGCCAAGAGCTCGGCTGCACCGCACTGGCCCTGGCATGATAGCCACCTCACACACACATACACACACACACACACACACAATCATGGTCTGGAGCTCTGGAGTCTACCTCTGAATCATGGGAGTTTCTGAGACTGACTCTGCACTTTTAGTTCCAATTTCGATACATGAAGAACTTCCCAAAAACGGGAGTGATGTAGGGTGCAGTTCGGGTTGGCGTTCAGCCTGGCTGTGGCGCACAGATCCACGAACGTGAACAAAACATGAACTAGCACACTATGTACAAATGGGGGGGAGGGGAGGACAGAGGGCGCGATTGGTGATGTCATTATACGCAAGACTGTGTTGTGGGCTGCAGGAGCTGATATGTCAGAACAGAGTCTTCAAGGGAAATTTTTAAAGAAAAGAAAACAGGAACAGAGAAAGACAGTGTACCCATGAGTGTTAAGAGTGTTAGGGACACAGCCGAAAGATGTGGTACAGGGTTAAAATGACAAACACAACAGCAGCTCCTTGTGAGTGTGACCACAACCCCACATGACAGCATAACACACTTTCAAAACATCACAGGCATTTATATGTATAACACACATACAAACATGCTTTTAAAACCATTCTGCTACACAACATGATTCCAAAAAGCTGAACTGCAACACACTGTAATGTTAAAAACAAGGTTAAAGGAGAGTAAAACTTACTGCAGGTGCCCCCACTGAACATGGGCAGAGTTTGGAACACCATTTTATGGAACAAGAGAGCGATGGGTTTGTATTCCAGCTTGTTCTTCAGCAGGTAGCTGTAGTAATACACATACCTGCGCTGGCTGGGAATGGTGACCCCCTGAAAAAGAAAACAAAAAACGGCTTAGTGATCCATTAAAACTTGAGAAATTTAAAATAGCTCTGATACCTCTTCTCCGAAACAACAGAAGTTCCAAATCAGAAATAGAATGCAGAACCAAACAGTCGTACCTTTTTATCCCTGGTCCTGACTTCCCCATAAAAGTCCAGTGCCTCTTGTGCCTCTAAGAACTTCTTGCGATGCAACAGGTAGGCACATATCATGACCCCCGTGCGGCCTTTGCCTGCCTTGCAGTGGATGGCTGCCACGTGGTTCTCGTCTTCGGACAGCCACTGGTCGAGATCCTCGCAGAAGGGCTTTATTAATTCCAACTGTGGCGGGTTATGGTCCTCGAAAGGATACTGAGCCACTAAAGACAAAAAGATTTACGATTTAGTACTAAGGGGATTTTAAAGTCACCTTTATAGTGCTTCAGAGCAGGACAGAGAAAGTGATCGAGAATATACCCAAATTGATATTATGAAATACTGACATAAGTAGAGACGATTAACCAGTAAAAATGTCTACATCATGGTTACACGCTCACATGTCGTTGCTGTGCTACGTGGTCACGAAAACTCATTTCGCAGTATATTGGATCCGGGTATCTCTTAAAAGTGACTGTCTAATATTCCTGCTGTCTGTCATTCATGTTAATCAAACAACAAAAAAAGAAAATCTCTCACTGCCTTTGACTAAATCACTTTTGTAACCTTAATAAGAAATATTTAATTTACACTGTGAAGTATATGAAGTGTTTTTATACACTTGGTTACTTCATACAATGCATGTAGCATTTCTTATTTGTTCTAGTGTAGTGGTTTTGTTCTATTGCTTGTAATCGGTTTCTTATTCTAATTTATGGTGTGCGCACACTTGTCATATTTGATTCGATTTAAACATTCTCTGGTGCGATTGCTCTTTTAGTGCGGTTCATTTGAGTAAGTGTGAACGCTGCCATCTGAACCCTGGTGCGCACCAAACAAGCGGACAGAGACCGCAAAAAAGATGGGTCTCGGTCCGCTTCCAAACAAACTCTGGTGCGGTTTGAATGAAATATGAACATGACACGGACCAAAGACTTCTAAACCAACCAAATACAGGAAGTAATGACAAGAAAAGCTAACTAAATATAGCGTGACATATCATTACCATGAAATACAATTACTCATATTATGATGTAATATTTTGGACGTATCAATCCCACCCCTAACTGACATGTAATACTACACATATAATATGGCAAATAAACAAGAAAGCAAGACACTCTACTGGCCTTTAAAAAAAATTTTGCTCGCCGTTGTGGGAGTTTTTTTTTGGTCTCGTCAAAAGACAAGATGTTAAACAACCTGTTCTGAAGTAGGTGTAATGAACAATTATTTGGTATGCTTTTTGTAGCCTTGTTTCACTCATACTTTAAGGGTGATCCATAGGGGGGAAAAAAAAAATAAAAATTTAAAAATATAAAATTTCAATACATATCAAAATAACACCGTCATTGGGAATTCTTTTGGCAACAATAATCATTTCATGAAAATCTGGTATTGTGACAACCCTGATCACTAACTGAAACGGACATCAATAAAGTTGCTTTTTGTGTTTTTAATAAACAGCAGAAAAGTTCCCGCAATTCAAATTTTTTTTAAAAAAAACTATTTTTTAAGTTTCAGGTTAGAAAAAGACTCAGCACCAAGTATTGCTTGCTTGTCACTGCAAGTGATGAGCACAAAACTCATTACTAGAAGCTGAAGCTGAACAACAATGTCCCATCAATAATCATCAACAACAAACCATCTCATCGAACAACTGAAGCAGACACTCAAATCAGTTATACATAATGTGTGCTGTTAACAAAGCAAATGTTAACATGTGCCACCCTTCAGCTTTTTTAAAATCCTGCATCATAGTCTGAATCTAAAAAAATCTGTGCTATCATACACAAGGCTATTGTCAATCAACTCTGACCACCCAAAATCTGTAGACTGGCTGATCAACTAGCATCAACTCCTCCAGAACGCAAATCTGGTCAAAAGTTTTGGAGCATATTAGAGCCTTAAAAGAAAAAAGCGTACATCTTTCTTTCAAATTAAAGAGAGATTGCTGTAAAGTACTTATGTCATTACTATTATTTAAAGAAAAAAAAACAAAAACTCTGAAAGCTTCAGTTCAAAAATTAAAATGTAATATTGTAAAATGAAATTTGATGTACTTACCCCTACAATTGAATTTGGATGCATCGTAGTGTCGTTCAGCACATCTGAAAGGAAATGCACAGCTGTGAGCACCCAATATTCTTACACTTACAATGTGTACTTAAATATAACCAAATACTTACAGATTATATATTTTATAATGATTTTTATGCTTGGAATCGAGAAACCTGGAAAGAAAACAAAACCATGTGAGAAAGACTGAAATGACAGCATTTTCTTTTGGAGACTGTGATTGACAACATTTATTCCTCATAATAACTTTCATAACTGAAATGGACAGTTCACCCAAAAATGAAAATTCTGTCATGAATTACTCACCCTCATGTTGTTCCAAGCCCATAAGACCTTCGTTCATCTTCAGAACACAAGTTAAGACATTTTTAATGAAATCCGAGAGCCTGCGTAGACAGCAACGCAACTACCACGTTCAAGGCCCAGAAAGTTAGTAAGGACATCGATAAAATAGTTCATGTGACATCAATGGTTCAACCTTAATTTTATGAAGCTATGAGAATATTTTTTGTGCACGTTGAAGACTGACATAAAAAAGAAGAAATTGTCCTTATTTTTGTTTTCTTTGCACACAAAAAGTATCATTCATAACACTGCGGTTCAACCACTGATGTCACATGGACTATTTTAACAATGTACTTTCTACCTTTCTGGTCCTTGAACGTGGTAGTTGCGTTGCTGTCTGCACAGGGTCAAAAAGCTCTCGGATTTCATCAAAATGTCTTAATTTGTGTTCTGGAGATGAACAAAGGTCTTACGGGCTTGGAACAACATGAGGGTGAGTAATTAATGACAGAATTTTCATTTTTGGGCGAACTAACCCATTAAGAAAACAGTGGCATGAACTAAAAAAAGACAGATTTTGGGTATTTTCAACTGGACTTACCGAACCACATCATCTATATTATTTCTGTATACGCCCTCTAAACGCTCTGCTGGGAAGCCCATGGCAATTATATTTGGATAGATGTCTGATATGCTTGTTAAGGGAAAAAATTTAAGTTAAAATTATAATCTCAAGGAGTAGTTCACCCAAAAGTGACACAAAAGAAAAAGAAGATGAACATCAAAAAGATGTCAAAACATTTCACAGCAACAGAAACAAGGGGGAAAAAATCCTGTATTAATGCAGTCGGTCTGTAGTTCAGAAAGCTTATAGTTTACCCAAAACTTCAAAATCAACAAGAAGAAAACAAAAGCAAAACTTGTGATACAGAAGCTCAGCTGTCTGTAAAGTATAAATGTCACAGTCTCACCATCATTATGCATTGACCTTTTAGCAAACCATCAGACCGTAGGCACAGGAGTGTCTGCACTTTCCACCTACGCAAACCAGGTCAAACAGCTTCACAATCCTCACCTACACCAACCAGGTCAAAGGTCACCAAGCAGCCACTGCGCTCAAATGCAACTCGCACTTAATCATGCAGCTTTCTGACAAGGCAAGACAATGCAGTCTCATTCTCGTCTGTTCTTTCATTTCTCACTTCCCTCACTCGCTGTGCATCTCCAGGCATTTCTACTGTACGCTCACGCTCCCATGATGTGCGCAGACTCTGGGGGAGGTTCACACCTCGACCACAACACGGTGGAGAAATAAGGAGAGAAGCAGGGCTTCTCTGTTCTGTTCATTTCCTGTCGTACGCTGTCAGAATAGAAAGCCAGAAGCTTTTTAATTGGATGAGTCACGCTTATTTTTAGCCCGATTCCTTTAAAACGGTTAGCGACTCATACATCATAACTACTGTTAAAGAAATCTAAAACGCTAAAATAGCTGGTGTTCAAAACCAATATACAGACCACACTAGAACAGAAAAAAGGTGGGTGAACTGTATTGTACATGTACAAGGTGAGTGTATTGTACAAGGAAACAGAAAATGTCACGTTTTAAGGTTATCGCATCTCAAAATAAGACTGATGGCGAGAAAAGCGTTTACAAGAATACTCAATTTCAATAATCAATTATCAAACTTCTTGCAAAAAACTTGATTGTCTAACAGGTAACTGCAACAGATTCTTATGTTTAACAAGCTTTGGAAACACCTCCAAAAAGGTGAAATCCACAGCTAAAAACACTAAATAAAACATGCAAAAAAAAAGTTATAGTACTAATATACTGTGCATCCCTACACAATCATAGTAACAATCACTACGAGGTTGCATGCGTTTCAGCAATGACATTTACCGTCTCATGCACATTTTATGTAAGTAAAGATGGAATGTCAATGTGAATAAAAAGTACAATCAATCAAAGCACGTTCTTCACGTGTAAGTAACGTGTAGCACAGACAAGAGAACAAGGCATCTGCACTGCATCCTTCTCCTTCATGAGCTGCTAAGCAATCTCTCAATGTCAGCCGTGCAATGTACACACAAAGTCACACTGATAGAGCCAGCGGTTTCAACATGTAAACCATTTCCACCCAGAATGCTACAACACCCTCCACCCTTCCGAACACAGCAGTATAAAAGCATATTAAAATGACACTTAAACCACACACACAGTCTAAAAAAAAATCTCAGAAATCAAGCAGAGGCGAAAGAAAGCGAAGCTGCAACTTTTGAAAACACAAATGATACAGGAGCAACAGAGAATACACTCATTTAAATAAATAGCTCTGAGGCAATAAAAATATGCCGCTCTGACAGCTTGTATGACATTTGACCTTTCCCAGCATGCTCAGCACGCCAGTAGTGAGATTTACTGCAGCAGGGAAAAGGCAATGGTGGGTAACCATGACCATCACAGAGTTTAACAACGATCAGCTGGAGATTTCAAATGCGACAGATTACTCTTTTACTTGACATCTCGTTCCATTTAAACATGCTTGTCTAAGACAATACCAGCTCATTTACTGTCAAACACCTGACCTGACACACTTCCTCAAATCTACAAGGCTTAGCAGCAAAGTTGAACCGCTTGTCAGTGCAAAAAACTGCGCGAGAACAATCACATCTGTTTTATTCTCAGAATCGTTAAAGTTAGAAAGTCCTCAAAACTTACCTACATTCCCCTGCACTAACACTGTTTGCACACAAGGCTAGATTGTTAAAACAAAAGGCTGTCTGATATTGGCCAGATGAAAATGAGGAAGAGGTCTAAATGCTGAGAGCAAATGAAGATCTATCATAATTCCTCTAAGTCACAATGAGTTCACAATCAACAGGGAATTTCCACCAAACTTCTGTTTTTCTGTGCATGTGAATGCGTATGAACAATAAAATATTCTTTTTGTTTTATGGATTAATAATACATCGACATCTATGCCAAGCTGATTAATCAGCTGACATTTGGACATTTTGAGTCAGTTCAGTTTTGTCAGATCATAATTCGATTGTCAAATGATAATCATTTCTGTTTTCAAAGTTTTAATGAATTACGTGTGAAATTAGTTCGTGTGCGCCTTATCAATATACATCAGCCACTAACCAATGTACTCTCAAGAAGTGTTTTCAATGGCTGATATCGGTCAACCACTATTAAAGACACAATACATAAAATGTGTATCTTTCGGACATCAGAATCATTAATACAATTTATCATTTGCCCACAGTGTTTGAACTTGACATGACTAAATAATTACCATTTTGATAGGCTAAAGAGGTTTGATGTTTTCTTGTAACATGTACGAAGCTGGAACTTCTATAGAGTCACAGGGCGTCCCAGCCAGCTCATCTCTCCACAAGTGTGTTTGGAAATCAATTGATTCAAAGATTTCTAAGAATAGCCAGGTTAGAACACACTCCACACTGCATTATCCATTAAGTTCACTGAATAGACCTCTCATGTCTTTACGTGATCAATAGAACTGTCATTAGCTAGCAGAAGAAATCACGGATTTGTCAATGCACACCGATTTGTTCAATCTCTTCAGCAAACTGCTGTCATTATAGAAGCTGTCAAACAGCAAAACACACTGATGCTCAACAAAATGACAGGCCATCCCATACTGTATGTAAAACTGGCAGTCTGGAAAGAGACTGTCAGCCATTACAGCCATGTAGCTGTCAAACCATATATCTGCATCCTACAAGAGAGGTTAAAAACGATATTTCATTATTAAGACAGTACGAGCGTCATGACTAAGCATTTCGAAAAAGGTTTTGCCTAACATATACAAAGACATTAAAAGGAGGAAGCCATGTCGGGAAAGCATACCATCATTCTCACAAAGCCTTGTCGTTTACATTGATATGACACACATATATAACACAAAACGTAAAGAAAGATAAAACAGAAAGTAGCTTAGACAGTAAATATGAGTAAGGATACAAGTTAAGTCCAAATCGAACCCATCCTCTTGATAACGCCTCTTATTCCGACTGACTATTTCTTTAATTTTTGCAGTCATTGCCATGACAGCAGTTCAAAACACTTCGGTTTTATTCCGTTTTTGTTAGAAAGGGGGTTATGTTTGCTCGGAATGGCTCTGTGCCTCTCTGCTTGTGTATGCGCAGCGGGCCGGATTACAGCTTCTCGCAGACGGGCCTCTATCCGCTCCGGCGCAGCAGGCCCGACTCTCCCGGTCCCGATCGCTCAGTCCTCCGAGCTGGTGAAAAGGTCCTCCGATCCCGCGGCCCGGTCAAACCGGAACGCATTCGATATAATAACAACAATAGCAAGGCAGAAGTCTGTGTGTCCGGCGTGCGCGCCGTGATCAGGTCCAGAGAGAGGAGCGAATCCTCTCCATCTCCGCGGGAAGAAGAAAACACACAGGCGAGCCTTTCCCGACTAGCATCGCCCGCTAGCCACCACTGCTAAACCCCCCCCTCAAAACCCTCCTAACGAATGATCATCGTCGTCGCTGGATGGCCAAGTTGGTTCCGTGAAAAACGACAACTGACAGTCTCCACCTGAGCTGTGTGTTAGATATGCGACGGTAGCCTTTGGAGAAGCGTGAAGAAGTGCGGTTTATCGGCGGGACTCATCTCTCCTCAGGGCGCTCCGCAGCTCCGCTCTCAAACTGCCATCATGGCTTCCCACGGAGGAAAAAAGAACGTAAATCCGGCACGTTTACCCAGAGAGAAAAAACATATCTCGCCGCCACGAGGAGAACTAGTGCGCGGACGCGTGCCGTTTAGTCTTTGAAATAAGCCAAACGAGCAGTCGCTTTTAAAAATATCAGCTGAAGAAAAAAAGTTAAAAACCACAACACGCTGTGTGGAAGGGAAACGAGTTGAGTTTCAAAGCGCAATGGTGATAAAGCGACATTCGAGTTGAAGGGCGGAAGGATTTGAATGTGAGGATGTACGCAGTGCTTCTCCCTGTCAGAGCGGTCACGTGCGCGCACGGTGTCGGTACATTGTTTCGTTCCGTGCAGAGCGCTGGTCTCACCCCCACATACATCCAATAGAGTGAGTAACCTATATTTTCCTAGATGATTTTACAGCGGAGTCTGTGGGCCTCCAGGGTCCCTGATGGTACGCCAGGGGTCCACGGAGAAGATATATATAAAACATATGATTTTATTGCATTTTCATTTAATTTATAACTATGAGCTCATTTCTAACTTCATAACTAATGCAGTGGTTCTCAATCCAGTTTAAGGATATGGATTTT
The DNA here is from genome assembly GCA_019740295.1 of Labeo calbasu. Taxonomy (NCBI): domain Eukaryota; kingdom Metazoa; phylum Chordata; class Actinopteri; order Cypriniformes; family Cyprinidae; genus Labeo; species Labeo calbasu. The sequence continues at coordinate 5,563 of JAHKKF010496393.1, read as the reverse complement.
TAAAATGAATGTTTTTACACAATAAAAATGGTGTTAAAATGTATTCATTGTAAAATGTCCATGCCGTTTTTTAGATTTTATTTACATGTATTTCTGCTTCTACAAAATTACGCGTAGAAAATAAATTAAAATTCTAAATATTTTAAGTGATCTTGAGGCCAGATTTTCTAAGAACCACTGAACTAATGATCTGTAATCATTACCATATGATGTTTGTTTATATTATTAAGTAACATAAAAAATAGTTATGTAAATGTTTCTAGTTAGTTGCTGAGAAAATGTCGCTTTTTACACGACCAGTCAAAAGATTTTTAATCTGATTCTGCACACCAAGCCTGCATTTTTTTTATCCACAATACAGCAAAAGCAGTAATATTGTGAAATATGTTTACTATTTAAAATAACTGTTTTCTATTTGAATGTATTTTAAAATGTAATTTATTCCTTTGATCAAAGCTAAATTTTTAGCATCATTACTCCTTCAGTGTCACATGATCCTTCAGAAAACACTCTAATATGTTGTTATTTTTATTGGAAAAGACATTATAGAAATTAATACTTTTATTTAGCAAGGATGCTTTAAATTCATCAAAAGTGATGATAAAGACATTTATAATGTTACAAAAAAATTCTGTTTCTGATCAATGCTGTTCTTCTGAACTTTCTATTCATCAAAAAAACCTGAAAAAAATCTGCTTAGCTGTTTTCAACATACACTAGAAATATGGCTTATCTTACTTAGTATTTTGTCTTGTTTCTAGTCAAAATATCTACACATTCTTAAATTAAGATGCATTTACTAGATAAGCAAAATGACATAAGGTATTTAGTCTTGTCATTTTGCTTATCTAGTAAATGCATCTTAATTTTTTAGATATTTTGACTAGAAACAAGCCAAAAAATTTAAGTAGGATAAGCCTTTTTTGCAGTGTAATAATAATAAATGTTTTTTTTGAGCAGCAATATTAAAATTATTTCTAATCATGAGTAATGATGCTAAAAATTCAGCTTTGAAATCACAAGAATAAATTGCATTTTTAAATATGTTCAAATAGAAAACAGTTATTTTAAATACTCCTGCAATTTTGATCAAATAAATGCAGGCTTGGTGAGCAGAAGAGAATTCCTAAAAACCATCTATAACATTTTTTAGTCTATTAGAGTTAGTAGGCCTACTTACAACAACAACAAAAAAATAAACCGCATGAAACATCTTCAGTAGCATTTTGAGAAATATGACTGTGACTTATCAGCCTTTTGATCTGTATGCTGGTTCATGCATACTTTGCAATTTAAAGATTAAATCACTGTTGTTTTAGTGTGCTGGCCTATACTCGTAATATCAGACTTTATTATGGTAAATGTATGCATATATTTATAGTTTCCAATTAAACTATTTGTTTCTGATGGAAATTTTTAGGCACATAAGGCCATAGAAGCTGGTTAAAGCATTGACACTATAATAATTGACCTTGCGCCACCTGTTGTACACTACATTTAAGTAATCCTTGCAGTTTAATTAATAACACTATGTTTTATAAAAAAAAAAAAAAAAGCTAAGCAAAACCTTGAAAAAAAGTGCCTTGAAGAATGAGGGAATAAAAAAGGTAATTTGACTCGTTAAACAAAATTAAAAATCTTGGTTTTGTCTGTTTGTGTCAGTATTAATTCCTAAATACTGACAAAATTCGCCTTTAGCACATGTTTAAAGTAGCTTAAGTGTTATAGTTAAAAGGAAATTATTAAAATGATTTTTAATTTAAATAAAGCTGAAATAAAATAAACCTTTAAATAAAAATGAAAAAAAAAGAACTGAAATAAAATTAAGTTACAGCACTTATTTATAAAATTACTAACTGGAAATAAATAAAAACTTCAATAAAAATAAATTAAACCTAAATAGCAATATTTAAAAAAAATCTATCTAATAAAAGCGAAATACAAATATTAATAAATATTATAAGAGTATATAAATACTAGATTATAAAGATTCTAAAATAATTATAAATAACCCTGATATAAAGATGTGGCTGTTTCAGCATGAAATAGGTGACAATTTCATGGGGTCTTTAAACCCATTCAGCTTTTAGTGTTGCACAACCTTTTTCCTAGAACGCCTGTACACACTCTCTCTAATCAAACTCACCCGATTCAATTTGTCAGTACTCCAAGATCTAAAATAGCAAAGGGAGTGTTGGGGGGGGCTCCAGGAACAAGGGTTGGGAAACACTGTATTAACACAAGGCACTAGATTTAGGGAAATGGGTGAGTATGTCCTGTCCCCAACCCAAAGTAGGTCTCCATGCCTCCAGTGGCTTATTTTATAGATGCTTGTTCCCTGGGAAAATCCATGCCACACATCCTGTACATACTCACTGTAACCTTTCAGAACTGCACAGCACTGCAACTGCAGTTAGCAGATTTAAATAGGGTTACCTAGAACATATTGGATCTAATGCTCTCATCCGCACTAAGTCTAATTGGGAATCCCCTAAATCCATTTGGGAATGCCTAGGGTCTAGCGGAGCACACTCACAGCCCTGCTCCCTAAATCCATCCATCCATCATCTTAGGAGTTATTCACCCGTAACAGATTCTGGGACTATTTTCTAGGGTGCATTACGCCTGCGTTCGGGCTGTGACCTCATATAAACCGATTATGAACGGCTTTTTGCATCATACGGGAATTAAAAGTTCCACAAAACAATTTGAATGTGCAGTGTAACTGTTAGCTGAAGTTAGATTTGCATAATCAGCTATTTTATGTGGTTTCTGTATACTGGTGACCACCAGATGGCAACAGAGGGTCAATAATTCTGTGGATGCGCCCAGTTACGCCATCCATCTTTTAAATGTAACTTTTGCCCTTGTTTCAGAAAACAGAAAGCAAGCTGTACATACAGTCACATGCTGTGAGCACCTAAAAAGCAACCACATGGTCAAAATTATGTAATCACAGTAAAAAGATTTAATTAAAAGAGATATTCAGATATCCAGATGACATTATATTGCATTCACTTTTAAATCTTTTTTTTTTTTTTTAAACAGTGTTATTCATTATTGTCTTTAAAATAAATATTATTATTTCCCTACTATGCTTTCCCCAATATGGTCCCCAGATAATAGAAAAAAAAAATTGTAAGATGTAAACAAAATTATTCTGGTTTCAAGGTAAAATCTAAATGCTTTTGCATGAACACTGCTTTGATATACACGTCAACTATAAGTTTGGGGTCAGTAATTGTTTTTAAAAAGAAAATAATACTTATATTTAGCAAGATACAGAAACAATGTTTATATTGTTACAGAAAATTTCATCAAAGAATCCTGTAAGAAGTATCACAGTATCTACAAAAATATTCAGCAGCAGTGTTTTCAGCTTTGATAATAATAATAAATGTTTCTTGAGCACCAAATTAGCATATTAGAATGATTTCTGAAGAATCATGTGACACTGAAGACTGGAGTAGTGGATGCTTAAATTCAGCTTTGCCATCACAGCAATAAATGACAATTTAAAAAGTTATTTTTACAATATTACTGTTTTAACTGCATTTGTAATCAAATGACAACTTTGTTGATCATTAGAAACTTTAAAAAACACTTAAAAAAATTACCAACCCCAAACCTTTGAACAGTACAGTAATTGCTTCATTTAGATTACAACTGATATATATTTTTTTCTTTTAAATGCCATACAAGACACATTTCTAAATACCATTTAAAACAAGATCTCATAATCTCTTTGGGACTGACAATCTGTTAATCAAGGCACATCAGTTTAAATTTCACAGTTGAAAAGCATGTTCATATTTTCATTTAAAAACAATGCTGTAGTAAAATAAATCTTCACAGGAAATTATGACCACCTTAGCTACCGGCTCGTAATAATGCTCCTTCATTTTTCAATGCCTTGAAGTAGTTTAGTGTACTGAGTCGTTCTCAGTGTGGATCACATGTGCTTTGATCTTCTGAGGTTTTCTGTGTGTCTGTGTCATCACTGGTCTTTTTGTAGAGAATTGTAATACTGTGTGAGGACCTTCCAGGCTTTAGGGGCCATGAAGCCATCAGGAGGGTTCTCTCCACTGCGGGCCAGCTTGCGCATCCTGGTCCCAGAGATGAACTCAAACTCAGCATGTCTGAATTGTTTGGGGGGAAAGAAAAAGAAGAGTTAAAAGCGGACTACCTTTCCTGTTTCAGGATCACTAAGGAACCACTTTTACATGCAAATAAGGTTTACTTAAGTTCCTGGTTATTGGAAAAAGACATTTGCATACATCACCGCTATTGGAATTCTCCTAAATCAGCATAATTTAAATATGCACGAGTCGAGTTGCTTACTGTGCTTTTATTGGTCTGTATATTAGGAATCACATTAGTTTATTTTGATGTCTGTAAAAAATCTTATTTACTCCTCAGGTCAAACAGGATGTAAATGTGTTTGGTTCTGCATCGAAACAGATTACATAACTTCACCAAAAGTCCAAACTGCTGATAAAACATCACAATGAGCCACAAGCAGTCCACATCACTGCAGTATATCAAATAACGTCTTGTGAAGCAAAAAGCCGTGTGTTTATAATTAACAAAACTATCATGATTTTTGTGGATTACTTGTGAATTATTGTGATGTATTTATTAGCTTGAACTCTGATTCAGACGGCACCCATTCACTGCAGAGGATCCATTGGTGTGCAAGTGATACATGCTTAATTTAATCAGATCTGTTCTGTGAACTTTCAGTCAGTTTTCAGTATATATTTTTTGTTTTTTTGAGTAAACTATTAATTTAAATTATACCAATAACAGAGTGTTATAACCAGTATGCTTTAACCTACAGTTGAAGTCAAAAGTTTACATACACCTTGCAGAATCTGCAAAAAGTTGATTTGACCAAAATAAGAGGGATCATACAAAATGCATCTTAATTTTTATTTAGTACTGACCTGAATAAGACATTTCACATAAAAGGCATTTACATATAGTCCACAAGAGAAAATAATAGTTGAATTTATAAAAATTACCCTGTTCGAAAGTTTACATACACTCGATTGTTAACCCTGTGTTGTTACGTGAATGATCCTCAGCTGTGTTTTTTTTGTTTAGTGATAGTTGTTCATGAGTCCTTTGTTTGTTCTTTATAGTTAAACTGCCTGTATGGTGACTGTATGATTTTGAGATCCATCTTTTCACACTGAGGACTGAGAACTGAGGGACTCATATGCAACTATTACAGAAGGTTCAAACACTCACTGATGCTTCAGAAGGAAAAATGATGCATTAAGAGCCGGGGGGTGAAAACTTTTTGAATTTAAAGATTAGGGTAAATTTAACTTATTTTGTTTTCTAGGAAACATGTATCTGTAGCTTCTGAAGGGCAGTACTAAATGAAAAAATATATGGTATAAGCAAAATAAAAAAAAAATGTACACATCTCCATTCTGTTCAAAAGTTTACACCCCCTGACTCTTAATGCATCGTTTTTCCTTCTGAAGCATCAGTGAGTGTTTGAACCTTCTGTAATAGTTGCATATGAGTCCCTCAGTTGTCCTCAGTGTGAAAA
>JAHKKF010496388.1:0-11253 GCA_019740295.1 Labeo calbasu | reverse complement strand
GTCACTCCACAGAGAGAAGAGAGGGGCGGGGCAAGCAGAGCTCATTTGCATTTAAAGGAACAATCCTTCAGAATGGGATGATTTTTGCAGAGCTCATTTTGACAAGGTAAAAAGGGTGTTGTTTTACACTATCATTGGGAATTTTTAACCAAAAGATATTATAGACTTTTCATTAAGACCCTAAAGAATCATATCAACTTGTGGAAAATAGGCATCCGATGACCCCTTTAATTTTTTTGTGTAAACTGTGATAGTTTTTACTTTGTGATAGTTTTTACTTTGATTTACATTGTTTATATAAAACAGACATCTCTTGTAAAAGTCTTTACTGGCACTTTTGAACAATTTAATGATTACAATTATTCAGTTCTTAAAAAATCTTACTGACTTTTGAATGGCAGTGTATACTGTAAGTTGTTTCCTTTTTTAGTTAATAGGCATTTGGAGTCTGTTAAAGGCATTTACCTTTTATTATGACATCTCTGGTGTTACAGTAAGTGTCAGTCACTTAAATATTCCTATTTATTTTTCTTAGTGGTAAGCTTTGTGATTGTCACAAAAGGTCCAAAGATGAAAGCTGATTAAAAATATACATTAAAACCACTGCATTAAACAATAACTGTATCAATGTACTAAAACATAAACAACAACTAATCAAATGAGTAACCATGACAACTAATATTTGGCGGAAAACTGGAACGAATGACAACAGGCACAAATGAAAACAAACTAGAAATCCATGAAAACAAAAACGACAAAATAACTGAAAATCTGACAGGAATTTTTCTAAAAGAAATATGGCAATTATATATATATTTTTTCTGCGCTTCTAATAAAGCTTTTTGACTACAGCAGGCCAAACAGATGTTGCAAAAGCTCTCATTTATCACACTTTGAATCAGTCATGAGAGTTTCAGCTCGAAACTGGCATGGCACGGTAAGCGGATAAGGATTCCACACATTCCAGAAAAAGGCTGGATCGTTAGCGGGAATGTGGGATAACATGTAGGTAGACTGATAAACAAACAGTTCTGGGCCGCAGTCGTGTACTCCCATCTGACCTCAGGCCAGATTAAGCAGAGAGTATTGCTTTGTGCAAGATGGCCCATTCTCTCTCAGGTACTAAGGAAAGGGGTCATGTGAGGCTGAGCTGAGCAACATGTGGTTTCAATCATCTCTCCAGCCTCTTGGGTGTTGGCCAGAGTTAAAAATGGGAATACAATATGAATTTGAGCAAAAATGAGGCCTGTTGTCAGATGGAAAATGTTTAATATTTATATTTGTATTATTATAGTTTAATAAAGCATTTATGATTGCGTTTTTAAGTGACAAAATATCGTGCGCTAGTACATGATGTTTAATCCTCAGTCATTAATCTCATTCACATAATTGAAGTGTTCTTAGACTAAGTTGAAAGCCCTTTGTTTTATGTGGCGTCAAAGAAAAAGTGATCATCGAATATATTGGGGATACAATGAGGCTTGTAACAATTCAGTTCTGTCATGCACTGTGGGAGGGAGGAAGATTCGACCGTGGGCTTGTTTGGTTGTCTGCATGATTGCACAATTTCGAACAAAGGTTTTCCTAACTGCACACTCATCCCTTTGTTTCCAAACACACAAACAGACGAGGGATCACACAGGTTTTGTGGCCAAATATGACCCAATATCAAGGCCACGGCTATTTTCATTGCTGGGAAAAACGGGCAGTCCATAGTTCTTCAGTATTCTCCAAGTACACTGAGTTTCTCTTCGTGTCATCATGTTTTAGTTCCTCCTAGACAGTTTTCAGGTACGATAACAAGAAAGCATACTTCAGTTTCACCTTACATCAAATGCTTTCTAATTCTCAGCAAAGCTGCATTTATTTAATCAAAAATACTGCAAAAGCTGTAATCTAAAGTATTTTTACAATTAAATATAGAATATTACATTTTCATAGACTTAAAACATTATAATGGCAAAGCTGAATTTTCAGCATCATTACTCCAGTCTTAAGTGTCATGTGATTTTTTTTTTTTTTTTTTTAGAAATCATTCTAATATGCTGATTTGCTGCTTAATATTTCAATATTTCAAAAGACCAGTATTAGATTTTTTGTAACATTATAAATGTATGTATTGTTACTTTTGGACAATTTAATTAATCCTTGCTGAATGAAACTATTCATAATTTTTTTTTAAATGTTACTAACCCCAAACTTTTGAATGCTAAAATATTTTAAAATGCTATAGCTGGGTCAGTCATAATAGTAATACAAGATACTCAAAGAAGAAAAGGGGTGAGAATTATAGGATAGTTTACGTGAAACCAGACAACAATTACATTTATTGAAATTGTGATTTATACATCATCTGAAAGCTGAATAAATAAGCTTTCCATTGGCATATGGACAATATTTTAGGATAGGACACTATTTGGCCAAGATACAACTACAGTGTAAAAAATAAAAAAACACAATTTGTTGAGTCAGTTTAAAATAATTTGTTACCCTGCTGCCTTAAAATTTTAAGTTAAATAAAGTCAAATAAAATAAGTTTAGTCAACTTGAAATGTTAAGTTACTAAGTAACAACTTAGATATTTGTGTTTGCTAAACCTAACAGATGGTTAAGTAACCCAGCTGCCTTAAAATTTTAAGTTGATTCAACTCAAATATCTAAGTTGTCACTTAGTATAATTTAACATTTCAAGTTGAGTGAACTTTTTTTTTGAGTTGACTGAACTTAAATTTTAAGGCAGCTAGGTTACAAATTATTTTAAGTTGACTCAACAAATTGTTTTTTTACAGTGTATTTGAAAATCTGGAATCTAAAGGTGCACAAAAATCAAAATATTGAGAAAAACACCTTTAAAGTTGTCCAAATTAAGTTCTTAGCTATGCATATTACTAATCAAAAATTACGTTTTGATATATTTACAGTAGGAAATGTTAAATTATCTTTTTGGAACATAATCTTTATTTCTTCATTTTTGGCATAAAAGAAAAATTGACAATTTAAACCCTTGCAATGTATTGTTGGCTATTGCTACAAATATACCTGTGCTACTTATGACTGGTTATGTAGTTTATACTGTAAGTTATTGTATTCATGAAGTATAATTTACAGTACAAAATAAATTAACTGTAACTGTACTGTTTGAAACTATAAAATATAGTTGTGATGTGAGAAACTGGTTCAGTATGGGTTTTAACATAAGAGCCAAGTGTTAAAAGGCAGTTTTCAATAAATCAAATATGTGTGAACTTAATATTGACATTGAAATGAGGTGAAGCAAGTGAAAAGGAGAGCAGTTGTGTAAAAATGATTCTGTGGAGAGGACTGTGTAGTTAAGCAAAAGGACTTTGTGTTTTTTGTTCAGTGTCCAGGAATTTATGTGGTCTTTTAGGATTTGCTTGGCTCTGGGAACATTCTGCTGGAACGCTTTTTTTGGAGGAAAAAAAGTATCATTTCACCAGGACTTTGTCTGAAGTAAATGTGCCTGTATATCAAAGTATGCTAGCGTGTTTTGGAGAACCATTCAGCTGTAAAAAGCATTTGAGTGCACACACATCTGTTACATCCATGACAGCCCTAGACGTGAATAATCATTGACGCTGCCTGCTATGTTTTACCAAATAATGCATTTGAGGGGAAAGGTCTCCTCGATGAAGACATAATTCATACTCACACGTCTTTCAGGACAGCTTTACTAAATGAGGAGGTGTTTCTGTCTGACACACTTCTACATTTCCATTCATCCTACAGCTGCATGTTTTATAATCATGCACCATTTAGTGGAAGACTCTACGCTTTAGTTTACTTTCCCCGACGCTCGCTTTCTTTTCTCTGCTTTCTCGCTTTCTCATCTGGCTCTGACCAGCCAGGCGATGAAACCGCTTCCCACACACTGTTCTCCTCCCACTCACACAGGCTCACACAGACACAGCTATGATGAGTCACATAGCCCCATTCTTCTACTGTCTTTCCCGCTGCACCCCAGTGGGACTCCATTACTGCCCCTAACAGCCCCCCCTCCACACACACGTACGCCGTCCGCATGCGTTGCCAGTCCGAGTGCACTGCTTATCTCTCCAAAAAAAGAGTTGCTTTTCTCTCAAGCTCTTTCTTCTTCCGTCTTAAAAAAGACTCGCTCGTTTCTTCCAGTGCAAAGGGGGCCGAGAGCGTGTTATGCTTCAAAGGCACAGCGAGGTAACAAGCATCTCATTATGTTATTAGTGCAGGCTGTGGGCCAGTGTGGGAGTATGGGTGACATCAGCAGTATTGTCTCCCTCCATTCTCATCAGCTGGTCGTCCCTCTGTTGGTGACCACAGGCCACGGCAGTTAGTGACCTGAGAGGTAATGAGGTAAGACGTATAGAGAAGAAGAAAGGGTGGGGTGAAGGAACAAATCATTCTTGTTTGAAGGGGGAAGAGGTGGTTTGGGGACGTGACCAGGACAGTAGCAGTCCCATTAGGAGACCAGAAACATCAACATCTTCAATGTAACAGTCAGAAGTTATTATAATAGGACTAAGTAGGTATTAAAAGGATTGTTTTATTTATGCACCAAAAGTATTTTCATAGCTTAATAACATTACGGTTGAACCACTGACGTCACATGGACGTTTTAATGATTTCTGTGTCTTGAATGTGTCAGATGCTGTCTATACAGGGTCAGAAAGCTCTTGGATGTCATCAAAAATATCTTTATTTGTGTTCTGAAGATGAACAAAATACGACATAAGGGTGATACACAGAATTTTCATTTTTGGGTGAACTATCCCTTTAAAATATGTAGAAATGAACATAAGCAAAAACGCTGATTTGTAAATAATGAGTTAAAACAATAATTAACAAGAGGTCAGTATTGAGTAACTTTGTATTTGACATTTTTTGGAAGTCTCCCTGAAACACGCAGTTCTGAATGAATCAGTTTGTAATTAAATCGGTTGAAAAAATGATTCACTGATTCACTCACTCAAGAGCGTCATTTAGTTCCAAAATGAATCAGTGCTTTTGAATCGTAAATTAAGCGAATCATAAGTTATAAAATGATTCACTGAGTCTCTCATAAACACAGTCACTTGTTGCCACAGTGTTAACCTACTGAAAAAGTCGTTGATGAACTGACGGTATGTTTTTTAACACACAAACAAAATAGAAATCGCCTCAACATTTAAAAAACGGAATTAACTGTTGGTCGGAGCAGTTAATGGTGGAAAGAACTGCAGTGGTCAAAAGTACTGTTTGATAAACCAAATTCTGAAAGTGAAAAATGATTTTGTACCATGGGGAGGGTGGGGTAAGTTGACCCACCCCCTGTATTTTGTCAACTGTGACCATGTATTTTGGAATCACACATCATTTCTGCCAGACTGTGAAAAGGAGAAACAAATGGGAGGAGTGGAAGGGACCCATTTGACTTGTCAAAGTAAAATTTTAGCATAAAAGATATAATGGCTGTTACGTCAAAGCAAATTTATCCAGGTCCTGAAAATATTTAGATATGGGCCAAAGTGAGCCAAATGCTGTGGGGTAAGTTGAGTCAACACTTTAACTTGCCCCACCATAAGGCACTGAAGTTAGGTTAAATCTGTAGTAAAAGTATAAACTGGTATATTAATGTGATATTATGCAACTGGTTTAGTTTATCATATGCACTCTTAAAAAAAGGTGCTTCACAATGCCATAGAAGAACCTTTATTGTTTAAATGGTTCCATGTGAACCTTTAACATCTGAAGAACCTTTCTGTTTCACAGATTATAAAAAGGTAAGAAAGAGATGGTTCTTTAAACAACCTTTGACTGAATGGTTCTGTGTGGAACCAAAAATGGTTCTTCTATGGCATCGATGTGAAGAACCTTTTAAAGAACCTTTATTTTTAAGAGTGTATATACATATTATCTGTAGTTTATTTGATAGGGACAAGTGCTCCAAATCCTTCCCTGAGAGCCAGAAGATGCTTTTCATCACATTATAATCAAATATATCTTTCCACTTGTAGTCCCTAATGGTTTGTTCGACATTGCAGAAAAGCTGCAATGCCAGGAATCATTTGACTAAAATGTTTTTTAGTTTCAGTGACATTTATTCCTTCATTCTAATTAGTTTTTTATTTAATTGTATTCAACAAACTCTCCGTTTAGTCTGTTTTTGGGAAGGTTAAAACTTTGATGTTTAACATATTGTTTCAGAAATGCAAACAATTAATTGAAAATTAAAGTTCATTTGATTTGATTTTAAGTTAGCTTTAAGAAAGGAAATATGGCTGTTTGTAAAATGTATTGATTATTAAGTTAGTTTTTAAAAGAGGTAAATTATCTTAAAAATTTCACATGGGTTTGAATCAGATTTAGTTAGATGGTCAGTTTTCTCCTAGATCTTACTCACTGACTCGACTCAACTTACCCCTAACCTGAGGCAAACTGAGTCAGAGGAACACTTTTTTTTAAAAATAAAGCCATCATTTTAGAACCCTTTGTCATAGATACATTCTAGTAATTTAAAATGATAGAAAACATCCTGAAATTATTTTAGATCAGCGATCCTTAAATCTGGCCCAGCAGATCCACTTTTCTCCAGTTTCCAGTTTAGCTCTAACTCTAATCAAACACACCTGACCATGCTAATCAGTGTCTTCAGGATCATTGGAAAATCACAGGTAGGTGAGTTTGATCAGGGTTGGAGCTAAACTCTTCAGCGCATTGGCCCTCCAGGGTAAGATTTAAGGAACCCTGCTTTAGATACTTTCGTTGTCCTTCTGCCTCATTTTCTCTTATCTTGAGAACCACTAAGTAAAAAATGGCTCATCTTACCCCACTCTCCCCTATAAAATGAACTATGAAAATATGAGGCCATATACATGCAAGCTGCGGTCAGATTAGCCAAAGTTTGGCTAGACTTCGCTGGTAAAACAGATCCACTGTCCGTTGTTACAGAACTTAAGGTCCTTGCATACTGAGTCTGAAATTTAATATGCATTTTTTTTTTCTATTTGTAAAAATTCATCATGCACAGAATGTCACGCTGGCTCGGAATTGTCAAAAATGCTTGCCATGGATGCGAAAAACGCAGAAAATTTAACCTAATCCAATTTTTTTTTTTTATGAAAATTTTGGACTCAGTGTGCAAGGACCTTTACTTTTAAACCAAGGAGCTTTCTGTTGGTTAGCGAGTAAATTCGCTTGAACAGTTTGAAGACAAACAAAATCTGTGAAACAGATTGACTAAAATGACTGGAATTCGCCGATCGAAATTTCTTGGAGCAGCAGTAAATGTGACCGCACCTTTTATTTACTTGTTTTATTCAACTTAAATGGGAATCTGTGTAAAGAGTAGAGAACCACTTCAAGAATTCGATTTGTAGTATGTTTTTGTCTAAATGTTTGTACCTTCAGATGAGCTTAAAGTAGAAGTCCACTTCCAGAACAACAATTTACAAGTAATTTACTCATCCCCTTGTCATCCATGATATTCACGTCTTTCTTTCTTCAGTCGTAAAGAAATTATGTTTTTTGAGGAAAACATTTCAGCTTTTTCCCCATATAATGGGCTGCTGTGGTGCCCCGATTTTGAACTTCCAAAATGCAGTTTAAATGCGGCCAAACGATCCCAGCCGAGGAAGAAGGGTCTTATCTAGTGTAACGATTGGTTATTTTAATAAAAATAATACAATTCATATACTTTTTAATGCCCGACACTCGTCTTGTTTTACTCTGCCTGGACTGTTTTTGTTCCTATTCATGACAGTTAGGGTATGCCAAAAAACTCCCATCTCATGTTCTTCCTCAACTTCAGAATCGTCCTGTATCGCTGTTTTTCCTTTTTTGTTAAGGGTGTTTGATCTTTTTTGCATGTTCACTTTGCAAAGACTGGGTCGGTACTTCTGCAATGATGTAGGATGATTTTGAAATGATTTTTGAAGTTGAGGGAGAAAATACGGTCAGAGTTTTTCGATATACCCTAACTGTCTTGAGCCAGAATACACAGAGTTCAAGGACTGCAAGGCAAGACGAGCATTTGAGAATAAAAAGTATTCAAATAGTATTTTTTTTAATGTAAATAACCAATCGTTTTGCTAGATAAGACCCTTCTTCCTCGGCTGGGATCAACAACCGCATTTGGGATCGTTTGAAGCCACATTTAAACTGCCTTTTGGAAGTTCAAAATCGAGGCACCATAGAAGTCCATTATATGGAGAAAAATGCTGAAATGTTTTCCTTAAAAAACATAATTTCTTTACGACTGAAGAAAGAAAGACAAGAACATCGTGGATGACAAAGGGGTGAGTAAATTATTTGTAAATTGTTGTTCTGGAAGTGGACTTCTCCTTTAACAATTTGTTGCAATTACCCCTGTCACACCCCTTGTTTGATTTCAGTGGTCCAAGCAAGTTTCTTACATACTGATACTATCTGAATTGTTATAATCCTACAGCTCTGCTATAGTGTGCACTGATGATTTTAACACTTCTCCAATTGTCCCAATTTGCACAAGTGTAAACAGCTCACAGCTTTGTGCTTGACCCTCAACACCAGAGCCACTGTTACCTCTGCTAATATCTGCAGGCTCTGTGCTGTCATGAGTGAGTCACGTTAAAAGCCTCTCTAAGTGAATGTGATTTCTCCAGCTCTCTAAACCCAGTATGGACAGGAATTTTGGATGAGGCTGCTGGATGATATTTATAGAGAGCCACAATAGAGGGAGCGATGCTCAAGTTGAGCCAAAAGTTGACTTTGCTCTTGACCTTGCTCATTTGACATGTGAAGACTGTGCACCTGTGCTTTTTGGCATGGCTTAAAGACTTACTAATCTATTGATGGGACCCATTAAACATTCTGGCATAATTTACTCATTCTCATGTCTATGGAACCCCTAAAGAGACATGGTGATAGAAAAATTGTATTTTATTTGTGTTCTTTCACAAAGTTATTGCATTCACCTGAGAAACTTTTTTTTCCCCACCACAAATATGTTGTGATTAAACGCAAAGGCCCTCCCATTTATTTACTTTCTTATAATGTTATTGATCCTTTTGAAAGTCTTTGGTTCACATCCACATTCATTGTATGAAAGATAAATTCAGATATTCTGCTAAAATTCTCCTTAAAATTTCACTCAAGAAAGTAAGTCATACAGGTTTGTAATAACTTAAAGGTGAGTAAATGACAATTGTAAACGGGAAATTAAATTTTTGGGTGAAATAATCATTTAGCATAAATGTTGGAATGCCAGTCTCATTTATACTATACATTTTTATTTTATGTGTTTTTTTATTTGTCTAAAAATATTTAAACATGTAACAGAGGTATTGCATATTTCAGCATAAATACCTGCATTATTTAAATAGATTCCCTCAATGACATCGCTGTTCCATTATTCTTAGATATTCAGGAATGCTACGAGGTTACCCTGCAAATGAATGCAGCACAAAATGGAGTGAAAGACAGCAGTTCTGTGGACACATGGGAGGTAAGAGTCCCAGAGGGCAGCTTTATTTTTATTACATGTCATTATTTACTCACCCTTATGTTTTCCAAACCCTTATATCTTTGTTATCTTATGTGAATCTGACTGATCTTGTTCACAAGTTTAGCTCACTGACAGTTTGAAGCAGTTCACGGCTCACAGAGGGGAAGCTTATTAGTGAATATCTTAAATTGGACTTGTTGTTCACGCAAGGCTGTCATGCGGTTTTTGAAATGTAGCACATGAATCATATAGATCCTATTTTATGATACTTTTATGGTGCATTTTTATCTGTCCCCAGTACTTTTTATATCCCTGATAACGGCGATTAGCACAGACAAAGGTTTAGAAAAAACCTAAGGGAGGGAAGTTTACAGAGTGCAGGACAAAAATAGAAAAAAAGAGGGAAAGAATGAAAGAGAGAGCATGTGGAAGTTACAGACACTACAGAACATTAGTCATATCTAGAAAGCACTGCAGAGATAACACCAAGTGCGCCTCGGTGGGCTGTGTGATGATGTCACCAGGACCTTCGTTACAAGTGTCTGCAGTCACGTGTCTATGCAAAGTATTTATAGGGAGAGTACAGAAAATAACCTCAACTTCTGTCTGGATTCTGTTAAAAGCAACTGCAGTGAGGGAGGATCGCTCTGTGGTCTCTCTGAGGGTTCACACAAACATACACTCGGGTTTGACTAAAATAGTCTCTGTTCGTCCAGTAAAGGAGCGGTTTGTGACTGATGTTTTTAAAGATTACAGAATGAATTTTTTCCATCATCTCAATGGTTTCAGGCAGTCCTAAATTGGGGGGATTCTGTGGGAAATTTTGTGGCATTGTTGAAGGGATAGTTCATCCAAAAATGACAATTCTGTCATTAATTACTCACCCTTGTGTCGTTCCAAAACTGTAAGTACTTCGTTCATCTTTGAAAGACAATTTGTT
Source organism: Labeo calbasu (assembly GCA_019740295.1). Taxonomy (NCBI): domain Eukaryota; kingdom Metazoa; phylum Chordata; class Actinopteri; order Cypriniformes; family Cyprinidae; genus Labeo; species Labeo calbasu. The sequence continues at coordinate 859 of JAHKKF010496388.1, read as the reverse complement.
TTATATGAAATCCAAAAGCTTTCTGATCCTACATAGACAGCAATGCAACTATCACGTTCAAGGCCCAGAAAGGTAGTAAGGAAATTGATAAAATAGTCCGTGTGACATCAGTGGTTTAACTGTAATTTTATGAAGCTATGAGAATACTTTTTGCACAGAAAGAAAACAAATATAATGACTTAATTCAACGTGAATAAAGTCGGTTTTTTTTTTTCTTTGCACTGATTCTAATTTCATCAGAAATATTGTAATTTGCATTCTGAATATGAATGAAGGTCTTACAGGTTTGGAACGACATGAGGGTGAGTAGTTAATGACAAAATGTTCATTTTTGGGTGAACTGTCCCTTTAAATTATATTTTGTTGTAGCAAAGCAGCTTTACAAACTCAGTTCACTCCATCTCTTACTACACTGGAACATCAAGAATACTTGTTAAAGCTGTTTTTTTTCCCTTTCACCTTTTTTTCTACAAGGAATAAAGCAATTTCCTATAGCTTCTTCAAAAATAGCCTATAATATCAGGGTAAAATTCTTACCAATACTTCCAAAAAATAGTTTTATATCTTGTTATAACTAAAAACACTGCACAACATTCATGTAATGGCAATATGTTTTTAAGAGCCATGAACTTAGTGTGTATGAGAATGTGCCATGAATAGGGTCCTATGAAATCTGTTTTTCCTCAGATTCCATTTTCTTTCCAGTATAATTTTTCTAGACTTATATTAAACAGCAGTTTATTAAAAATGTAACAAAAATTACATTTCTTAATTAATTAAGAATTAATTTTCTGGATTCTATTTTACTGCTTTATTTAAATATTAATAATCCAAAGCATCTTTAACTGATTTGAAACAT
>JAHKKF010496387.1:0-19595 GCA_019740295.1 Labeo calbasu | reverse complement strand
TTTATCCAAACTTCAAATGTGTTATAGATCTATTTATTATTCCAAATGATATGATGCCAGCTTAGATTCAAAGTTCCTGTATTACTAGTTCAACAAAATTATGCAAATGTAATATGTAAATAATAATAATAATAATAACAACTTATCCAAATTTTAAATGTGTTATAGGTCTTTTTATTATTCCAAATGAAATTATGCCAGCCCTCAGATTCAAAGTTCTTGTATTACTAGTTCAACAAAAATATGACAATTTAATGTGCAAATAATAATAATAATAATAATAATAATAATAATAATAACTTATTCAAACTATAAATGTGTTATAGGTCTATTTATTATTCCAAATGATATGATGCCAGCCCTCAGATTCAATGGTCCTGTATTACTAGTTCAACAAAAATATGCAAACTTAATATGCAAATAATAATACTAATTTATCCAAACTTGAAACGTGTTATAGATCTATTTATTATTTTAAATTAAACATGTCAGTCCTCAGATTCAAAGTTCCTGAAGTTCCGGTATTACTAGTTTACCCAAAATATGCTAATTTAAATAGTATTAGGAACTGTACATAAGCATAATAGTAACATCCGAGTGTGACCATGAAAGCGAACATAACCAACCTGAAATTAAAGAAGATCTAAGAATTGTAATGTCTCCTCTGAGCGCTGGTAGGTGCTGTAGAAACGTGCTGAGCTCACGTTTAGCGTCATCTGCCTGAGTGCTGCTGCTGCTGCCTGTGCACTGACCCGGGGGACAGCAGTCATGGGACAGATTGTCAAACAAGATACTGTACTCAAAATTATACGCAGAAGTGAAGAGGAGCTCCTGGTAGACCTGAAACAATCCTCTCCTGCGGCTCGAAGTCACGACCTTCACATTACTAATGTCCTCATTGTCTATAGCTTGTTTGAATGAGTATAATGCGGCTGAAAGCGAGCTTTTGCACAGGACCTGTGGGGAGTTGCTGAAACCGATAAACATCTCCTGAACAGAGCTTCTAGGAAATCTGTCCGTCCCCACGGAGCCCTCTGGATCCGTTATGCAGAAGACTGGTTCTTGTGAGCCATTCCCGGTCAATGCACAGAACTTGCTGATGCGCTGTTTCACACAAATGTCGTATTGTGAACAGCGGACGTGTGTGAGATCCACGACAGTTACTGCAGCCATCTCTAAATGTTAACGGATCATCACTCGCAGACGCGTTTGTTTCGCTCTCTATGGGATAGTGGTTATGTATACGTGCAAACATACCACACCTGGTTATAAATGTTACAAACAAGGAACTTTTTTTCATTTATCACGAAAATAAAATTTCCTCTGTCCCAGCACTTCCTGAAAAGAGCGTAGCGCCGCCCTCAGTGGAAACTCCTCACCAGACGAGCGCCTCGCATGTGCGCTTTCTTCAGGTGCAGACATGCAATATATAACAGCATGTGACATTTCTTAGACACAGAATTTCCAATGGGTTGCTGTTTTTCATTCTTTTTTGCAAACGTATCTGTCAGATTTCTTAATGAATTTCCACATTCTTGAGTCTTGTTCTGAGACCGGACTGACACAGCCAATGAACACTGCATTTTTTTTTGGTATTTCCTGCTATCATATGTAACTCTGGACCACAATATATATATATGTGTGTGTGTTTTAGGATAGGACAAAGTTTGGCCAAGATAAACTATTTGAAATTCTGGAATCTGAGGGTGCAAAAAATCAAAATATTAAGAAAATCGCCTTTAAAGTTGTCCAAATGAAGTTCTTTGCAATGCTTATTACTAATCAAAAATTAAGTTTTAATATATTTTGGGTAGGAATTTACAAAATATCTTCAAGGAACATGATCTTCACTTAATACCCTAATGATTTTTGGCATAAAAGAAAAATCAATAATTTTGACCCATTCAATGTATTTTTGGCTATTGCTACAAAGATACCTGTGTTACTTAAGACTGGATTTGTGGTTCAGGGTCACATATAGGCTACATTTTCCCTTATACTGGGTGAAATGTTAAATAAAAATTAATTAAAAATAAGAATATCACAATAATATGGCAAAATGGTTTCACTTGTTTGAACTGGTTTATGTTCATGACACTGAGTGCTGACATGGAACTTCTGACATGGAAAACAAGCAAATATGTTAAATGTTTAAAAATATTAATTGGTTTTTCCTGTGCTGTCAGTTTCGCTTTCATCTGTGTCTATTGTAATATCCCTTTATCTAATTAATGCCAGCAAACATTTGCAAAATTAAGAGCATCTTCAATAATGTCCTTAAAATTTAGTGTTTTGTAAATTTGCTAAAACTGCAGGAACGCAATCATCCTTTCAGGAAGTGACATCACAACATTGTTGGTGGGTAAACAACAGCACAAACATTAGTAAGCATATGAATCAATGGTTAAATTATGTTATTGTTTTTAAGTTATGTCAATAATTATGTCAAGCATGTCATTCTTTGATTAAATTATATAAATCAGTATAATATAATAAAAAATTCCAAAATCTGCAATAGCCTGTTATAGAAGTCAGAATGACATTAGTATTAATTACATGATTATTGTTAGAAGTTATTTTGTTATACTGTACTCTACTGATTCTAGGAAAACACAACAACAACAAAAGGAAATGACTAGAGCAGTTGTCTTATTATTCCACTTCACTCTTAAAAATAAAAGGTGCTTCACGATGCCATAGAAGAACCTTTTTTGTTTAAATGCTTCCATAAAGAACCTTTAATATCTAAAGAAACTTTTTGATTCACAAAAGGTTCTTTGGGGCGAAAATAGTTTTTTTCAGATTATAAAAAGGTAAGAAAGAGATGGTTCTTTAAAGAACCTTTGACTGAATGGTTCTTTGTGAAACCAAAAATGGTTCTTCTGTGGCATCACTGTGAAGAACCTTCTAAAGCACTGTTACTTCTTAGGAGTGTTCTTGTATAATTTCACTGCAGTTCCTTCACAAACCCAGTATGGGAAACCTTGGCGTATTATATGTTTAATGCACTACATGTCGTTGACAACAACAAATAGAATTTTTCTTACTCTTTGTATTTTTATATCAGTAAGGTACAAGATTATCCTATTTAAATCAATGTGAAAAAAGTTAGGTCAAAAGTAATCAAAAAGTATTCTAATAGTCTGATTACATTACCTAATATGTGTAATATAATGGATTACATTACAAACTTTTTTTTTTTTGTCATTTAATTTGGAATCAATAACGGATTACAATTTGTAAGTAATCTACCCAGCTCTGCTCATAATAATAATAATAATAATAATAATAATAATAATAATAATAATAATAATAATAATAATATAATAATTTAATGTAACAGTTTTTATTTTAAATGTCTCACTTGAAACTGCTTTATTTACTGTATGTTAAGCAGGACAGGGCTTTCACCGTAAAAGTCATATGCAGAACAATGCTAGTTGCTACATGGGCACAAATGCTTGTTCTAGCAGGGGATACTTATTAGATACTGATCACATTAGAAAACTGAACACTTTTTTATGAATTCTGTCTTCCAAACTAAAATTACAATATCATTGTATTTCTAGCTTTTGAGTAACAAGTGAATACAAAACAACAACAACAAACAAAAAACAGCTTTAGTTTAAATTTGCTTTATAGCCTATAATATCTTTTTCAGTATGAAGATGTTGTGTAAAATGGCTTTTTATTACTATATAACAGGCTATTTCACATTTCCCAGAAAGTTATTTAGCATGTTTCCATTAAAAAAAAAAGCAACCTAAAATTTGTAACATCTAAATCAACTGGATTTTTCTTTTTAAGATTTCCATCTTTTTCTTGAATGCAGAAGACATCCGGTTCATTATCCACTATAGGGCAATAACGAGAAGAATAACAACGTGCAGTAAACAATAAAACTGTTTACACTACAAACCAGTGTGTTCATAATTAAGATAATACATTAAAATAATATGTAAGACACACCAATTTGCAATATCAAGCAGCAAAATGAGCTGTTTTGTACAGCGAAAAATAGCTGGACGCAGATGAGACCGGAAGCCAGACCCATTAAATTTACAAATGGTCGTGCCCACTCTTACGGGAAGAAAAAGGTGGATAGGCATGTAACCTCATGTCTGACCTTTATCTACAGTGGGCTTTTAACATCTTATGACTTTCGTATGACGCATGTTTCACGCTAGTTCATAATCAAAGCTGGGTAATAACTGATTACATGTAATCTAGATTATGTAACCAGATTCCAAAAATTAAGTACTTGTAATTAGATTAAATTACATTTTAAAATACTCGTAATCAGTTTACAGTTACTTCTTTATGGATTTACATGATTACATATTATTTACACATACAACAGCACTAATTTATTCATAATTCATTGATTCTTCCCAATTCCTCTTTTTCATCTTTTAAATGTTCCTTTCTAAAATAGTCTGCCGCTTAGATACACTTACAAAGTCTTCCAGTTTCTGGACATTCACACAAAGACCTGTCATTAGTCAGGTGGCCACACAGCACTTGACCACTGGATTTACAAAAATTATTTCAGGTTTAAGAAGTGTTTCAACATCGCATCAAATACTGATGAACACATTTTTATTTGAAATATCACTCAGTTGGTTAATTTACCATGTATTACTTTGGAGGGCACGTGTCTTTCAAACACATTAAAATGCACAAATTCAACTTTTTTGTCATCTGATCCTCTTTCACCTAATATATTTTTATGTGAAGAATAAATATTTTAATAATAAAATATCACCATGTTCATGGTTCTCTGACTTGGTTATGGTCACAGGACATGCAGATAAACAAAAATATTTCTTTTTTTTTTTTTGATTCATTTCAAAGTTATTGTTTTTTATGATTTAATTAATTATTAGCTTTTCATTAAACTTATAAACTGATTATATTACCTAATATGTGTAATGTAATGGATTACATTACAAACTATTTTTTTTTGTTTGTTTGTTTTTGTCAATTAATTTGGAATCAATAACGGATTACAATTTGTAAGTAATCAACCCAGCTCTGCTCATAATAATAATAATAATAATAATAATATGATTATTCAATGTAACAATTTTTATGTTAAATGTCTCACTTGAAACTGCTTTATTTACTGTATGTTAAGCAGGACAGGGCTTAAACCCCACTACTAATGAGGTGACATGAGGTGACTACCATACACGTTTTATGCTATATTCTCTATAGTAGCTTAAGAAGTTTGCATTAATGGATTTCCTATGCAGGCTACTTGCTTAGATCCCTTAGATGTTGACACTTGACAAAGCAAAACATTTTTGAGCGACATTTTATGATCGTTACATTTGATTTTCTCCTGATATTTAAAGGCCAATCAGTCACTTACTTGTCTCACTTAGCCTGACGTCCCACTTTTGCTGAACTCATGTTCGTCATTCACTCACTTCCTCGTAATGGTATGACGTGTCATAGTGACGAGTTGATCATTCGATAGGCTAAATAAAACACTTTGCAAACGCCGACGTGTGTCCAGCGGCCAACAGAGGGAGTACAATTACCAGATGATGTTGCCTGTACCCCTGATCAGCCATGCTGCTCTGATTCTGATCTGAAATATATGCAATAACCTCTCTGTTACAAAAAACACTCACATTTATGGTCTTTATAATTTTGAACTTTCTGAATTTCATTCAATACACAAACAAGCAAATTACCGAAGATCACACCATCTAATTTTACCTGAGATTCACATATTTTCAGTCATATTTTAAGACTAAACTCTAAATGCATCTTACCAAAGAACAATAGCCTATATTTAAATATAGGTTGTTAAAGTCTTCCTTCAATCGTTTATTTGGTAATCATAAGTCATGCAGTAAATATTGTCATTGCACAGTGTTAACATATTAGTCTGACCCACGCTTCACATCAGGCAACTGACTCGTGATTTAAGATTATTTGTAAGTTTTTAGACATAAAACACACAACGGTTTTATTAAAACGCGCACGAACTGTCCCCTCTCATTGGAGGCAGTTCGCTGTGGACTCGTGCACGCTGATCCGTGTCGCGCGCCTCAGTCTCTCGTTCTCAGCGCGTGGAAACAGCAGCTGTGCCGTCAGATGCAGCAGCACTGAAGAGCGACGACGGGCAACGTTTCGCCATTCAGCTTCATTCACGTTTATTTCGCAGGATTATTACGCCGAATCACACCGAGGCTCGGAGCAGGCTTGATTCAGACCGGTAAGAGTCGTTCCTCATTCTTCAGTGTTGCTGTTGTCTGTATTCGTTCCCTGTGTACGTCCCAGTCCTGATAGCGTCTGCTAGTTCCCATTCTTCTCATTTCATCAGACTGAGCTGAGCTCCATCACAATGTTTCCCCCTATCGAAGCATCAACAACATTTACGAGCGGTGTATTTACGTTTTATTCACATGGTGTATGTTTTTGTTTTCTAAACTGCATTGGTTCTCTTCAGACTGAATTGATATTATACTTGTTGAAATACTTGTTGAGACAGAATGTTTATTATAGATTGTTGTATGTTGAATATTAGCCTATATCAGTTCTGAAAGTTGTTTTGGATACGGAGTTCACTGGAAAGACAGCTACGCCAACTTCATCAAGGATATTATTTCGTTCGCATAGCATGCTAAAAGTGATAGGCGGTCATAAACGATAAGTTTCTTGGCTTTACGATGTTTGGAAACAGGCTGAAGACAACACACGTTGGTTACATTCTGCTTTGAGAAGTTAAAGTGTTGAATGTCGGGTCATTTTCGTAGTTTGTTTTATTAATCACTGGGGTTTCGTGCGCGTCAGATGGTTCAGCGGCTCTGTAGAAACGCCGATGCCCTTGATATCATGTCACCTGGGCAACGGCTTCAGCACCATGGAGAGAGTTCTGCTGGCTGAACGCTACAAGGTCCACATTCTGAGAAAACAAAGTTATTCTAATATGCTCCATTTCTCGAGTCGTTCGTTATCAACTGTTCTGTTATGTTTGATGTGACACTGTTTTTGTTTGTAATCTTTTACAAACAAACAAAAACAAGAACTTTTACAGTAATGTGACATTCTAAATACGTGGCTAACTTTCTTTCTTTAATTTACTGTTTGTTTCGGTCTTCAAATTTGATTGGCTCATTGCGTAGCGAATTTGCCTGGAGTAGGCTAATTGTTCGGTCACATGAAGCGAAAATCCGTTGGTGAAGAGATGGGGCTAGATATAAAGAGTGTGTGAAACAGTTTCCATAAATTCTTTTTTTAATGCATTTATATTTTAATCATGCTGTAGCAGTGACAGAGTAGATGCTGCTGTTTAGGCGTTCTCGTTCAGTGTGAATGTCTTATGCTTTTACAAGGCTCGCACACATAAACGTCGCTCCCACATTATCTACCTTTTTATTCAACGTAAGTAACATAAACAAGCCTATGGGCGAGACTTCCGGTTCATTATCCGCTATAGGAAAATAACGAGAAGAATAACAACGTGCAGTAACAATAAACTGTCTGCTGTACAAACCAGTGTGTTTAGTGTTTTATTTTTGATTCGTTTCAAAGTTATTGTTTTTTTATGATTTAATTAATTATTAGCTTTTCATTAAACTCAAAAAACCCCTGCAGTTCCTTCACAAACCCAGTTTGGGAAACCTTGACGTAATATATGTTTAATGCACTACATGTTGTTGATAACAACAAGTGGAATGTATTTTCTTACTCTTTGTATTTTTATATCAATTATTATCCACCTTTTTATTCAACGTAAGTAACACAAATAAGCCTATAGGTGAGACTTCTGGTTCATTGTCCGCTATAGGAAAATTAAGAGAAGAATAACAACGTGCAGTAAACAATAAAACTGTTTGCTCTACAAACCAGTGTGCTTATAATTAAGAAAATGCATTCAAATAATATGGCAGGACACATCAGTTTGCCATATCAAGCAGCAAAACGAGCTGTTTTGTACAGCTAAAAATAGCTGGATGTGGATGAGACTAGAAGCCAGACCCATAAAATTTACAAATGGCTGCATCCACTCTTACAGGAAAAATAAGGTGGTTAGGCTGCAACTTCTGGCCTGCGTCCGAAAAGTGGATAATGCTGGCTTTGGAGGACACATTTCAAGATAGAAAGAAGGCATCAAGGCAATCGAATCCAATTTCCTGCCTCCTAAGATACCTTCCTCTGGTCGATTTTTGAAGGCAGCATAGATGTATCCTTGTTGCCTTTAGATATCCTACAATCCTGTGCGTTTCATTCCGTGATGGTTGAGCAACAAAATAAAGGCTGCATCTGAATGCTCTAAAATGTTGCGTTCGGAGGGAGCGTTCGGAGGCAGCGTTCCAAGGCAGGAAGGCATCAAGGCATGTCCGAACCCAAATTCTGCTTCACTTCCTGTCTTCGGAGGTACCTTCTTCTGATCGAATGTGAAAGGCAGCATAGATGTATCCTTCGCTGCCTTCGATTTCCTACAATCCTGTATGTGGTAAACAAGAATAATATGTACAGTATAGTACCAATAATAATAAAACAGCCTCTAATAACAATGACCTGTTCTGCAATCATACTTACATCGGTGCTTTTATTTTTCAAGCCAAAAATAGCTGCCATTCTCAGTCGTCTTCTCCGACACAGACCTTCGACGGGCAATGCCTTCGAGGTCTTCATGTATTATTAAAGCATTTATACATAACTATATAAGACCGTTTTTCTCCATAATGTACAACATAAACGTCTGTTACTGGAGTTTTCTTCGCAGCCTTCGAAGTCATTGCCTGATAGGGCAGTGAGGCAGCAAGTGAGCTGCCTAGGCTTTCGGACACAGCCAAACATGGCATTTGAAAATTGCGTTTGGTCGTCAGTTCATGTGTAAATGTATGTTTCTGGTCAGCGTTTTGCACTTTTGATGTTATTTCTAGCGAGAAATCAGTATTATAGCAATTAAATATTCACTTAATTATCACTAAAGCTCATTCTGTTTTGTTGTAGATCATTAAACCGTTTTGCTTCCTCAGAAGCATGTCGAAATCAGTTTCATGAGGTGCCTTTGTGCGCAAACGCTGCCTGCGAAGTAATTGCCGGATAAGGCAGCGAGGCAAGTCAGCTGCGTAGGTTTTCGGATGCAGCCCTGGTCAACGATGCAAATTCGTTCACCAAACTAAATCCTGACACAGTATTTACGGAGGGGAATTTGTCAGGCAAAATTTCATAATTGCACGGATTTCCATTACGATTTCGTGGGAGAATATTTTGAATGTCAGAATGTCTGCAATTTCTCTTGTGAATGAAAGCTTGTGTTTTTTTTTGTGTGTATGTTTTTTTTTAATGTATGTATGTAGTAGGCCTATGTTATATGTTTGGAGCGTCTTGCTCCATGATTGCTTGCGTGGCTCACTATTTATTCACTAAGTTTAGCAGCTTCCCTAAAATTTTAAGTTAAATCAACTTAAAACTACAAGTCATTTTAACTCATTACAATAAAATGACTTGTACTTTTAAGTTGATTTAACTTAAAATTTTAAAGCAGCTGCTAAACTTAAGTTTTTAAGTTGAAACTAGTCAAAACATTTACAGTGTATAGTTCCATTCCACTCATATATGCTGTTCCAGTCCAGCTTTCAGTCTGTGCGTTGCATGGTTACATGCAAAGCTATGCTTTGGCTTCTTTTGGAACTATTTTTGTTGACAATTAAATATACAACTCAACTGGTCAATGCTTGTTAGAAATGTGTTTACTCAGTCGTAATTATTTGCATGTTAAAATGCTGTGTAAAAGCAATATCAGATTTGCAATAGTTATGTTAGTGTGAATATCATTAGAATAATCCGTCATATCCGTCGAGAACATTACAAACTGTTTATTATATATTCTAAAAACTATACACTGGTTTAAATGCAATTGATTCCCCTGAACAATCAATGCAGCTATAGTACTACAGAATTTAATAGATCACAAAGATCCTAGTCCTTTGTGGAAATTGAGAATTTGAAATGGTTTGATTTCATTCAATTTAAAATGTAAACAAAAGTCAATTGTAAAACCTGCAAATTTCTGTTGACCTTTTAGTTGCTGTGAGGGAAAGTGCTCTAGAAATCTTTAGGGGCTGTCATTATGAGGCAGTGAACTCGGCATGCATTTGTTACAACATTATTTTCCATTCTGGGTCAGTGAAGTACCTCAACAAGTACTGTTTTTGAAACAATAGGAAATGAGTTTTTTTTTTTTTTTTATAGATGGCTAAGCAAAATCAGTACAAAATAACCAAATCCACACTTTAATCAGAGCTGGCAGTAGGACCTTCAGTAAAGAGCTGTGAAGACAAAAGAAATTTTGAATGCTTTGCTTGTTATTTATTATGATACATAAATAATATATTTCTAGTCAGGGGTGCAACAGGCAGAAGAGATTTCACTCTAGGCCCCATCTGGTTCTGTGAATCCCAGTGAATATAATGTGAAGACTGAAATGTTTTTTTTAAGCGCATACATTTGAAAAATGTGTTATGTGTTATTTCTTAGCAGGGAAAAATGACATTCCTATCTGAAGATATAGTGATATAGGTATATAAACATGCATTCAGATTGATGCAAACAAAACCAAAACTGACTGTTGCATAAGATACATTTCAGATGGATCTCTAGAGGGAGATGGAGATGTAACAAGTGTACTATAAGGATGATGCAGGGTGTTTTAGGTAAACATATTAAATAAAGCCTCTGATGATAGTCACAGCATTTTTATTGCAGATGCACTGATTGTGGAATTAGACTCTGGTAAATATATGTAGCTTTTATTTATTTATTTATTTATTGCACCTCTGTTTGTAGTTGCTTTTATTTAAAAAAGGTTGCACATGTTTTTCTGCATTTAATTCATGGTAATTAGAAATAAGCATTCCCATCTGTAAATGACTTCATGGCGGATTCATGAGAATGAGACAATGCATCTTTGTGATTTTTTAACAGCATTATGGTAATAATACAGTTAAGATTCAAAGATTACAAAGCTTTAGAAAGTCATGGAAACATTTCCTCACGCACTCATATTGTTTACAAGTTCAGCAATACTACAAAAGAATGCCATAACAATGTCTTCCCTTTCAAATTAAATTATCCTCACTAACTGGATTGGCATTGTAGTTTGCTCCAATACTTTCCACAGAGTCTGTTTTTCAAATCTTTGAATCATCTGTGAAAGTAAAAGGTCTCACTGCTGGCCAGTATTTTTGCAAAAAAACATTTGTGTTTTTTTCCATCTATCAAATGAGCATCCAATTAGGCTCACATGCAGATATTTCTTCTACAGGCGCTTTTCTCATTAACCGTTACTTATCACTGCGTGAACCTCCAAATAAAACATAAATTGTAAAGATCAACTGTGGAAAATTGCGATCACCAGGTGTCTGTGCTGATATATTCTTAATAGGTCTGCTGTTGATACAAAGACACTCTGGATGCAGACAAGAAATCTCTTTAAAGAAATAGCTCACATAAAAATGAAAATTTGCTGAGAATTTACTCACCCTCAGGCCGTCCAAGATGCAGATGAGTTCGTTTCCTCATCAGAAGAAATTTGGAGAAATGTAACATTACATTACCTCTGCAGTGAATGGGTGCCGTCAGAATGATAAAAATATCACAATAATCCACAAGTAATACACAAAAATCCACTCCATCACTTAACATTATTTGAAGTGAAAAGCTGTGTGTTTGTAAGAAACAAATCCATTATTTCGATGTTGTAAGTTTAAATCATCACTTCTGGCTAAAATTGGAGTCCATAATCCATAATAACGCTTCCTCCAGTGAAAAAATCCATCTCCTGTTGTCCTCCCACATCAAAATCAACCAAGAAATTTGTTTAGAACTGTTTGGACTGTTTTCACTTGTAAACTGTGCTTGATCTGTGCATATTTGTCTCCTGATTCAAAATTTTTCACTGGAGAAAGCAGTATTATGGATGGAGGATTTGTATTTTAACTTGAAGCAACGATTTAAATATACAACATCTTGATGAATTTATTTTTTACAAACACACAGATTTTCACTGGAGCGATTACTTGTGAAATATTGTGATGTTTTTATCAGTTTGGACTCTCATTCTCACGGCACCCATTCAATGCAGAGGATCCATTGGTGAGCAAATGCTGTAATTCTAAATTTCTCAAAATCTGTTCTGATGAAGAAACAAACTCTTCTACATCTTGGATGGCCTGAGAGTGAGTTTCAGCAAAGTTTTATTTTTGTATGAGCTATTCATTGAATTGTATGTTTAAAGACTAACCGCTAAGCCTTTTCTCCGCTTTCAGATGTAGGACACTGTGACGTTGATGCTATTCTGCAAGGCACGCTTTTCCTCGGCTGGCCCCCGTACCAGCTGTCTCCTCAGTTTAGCAATACTAGCCTTTATTAGAATTATCTCATCTAGACCCCCTGTACTTTAACACATGATCATGACCGCCGTTGACGAGACTGTAATTGGCCCAATGTGCCGTGTCCGAAAGATTTTGGTCACACTTGCCGACTGAAGCCACTGTATCTCAGTGCATCTCAAAGCAGCAGTTATGAAAGTCTCCTTTGATGTTAGGATGCTTTTCTGGGACGGCTTTTCTGCCACAATAAGCGGCGTTATCCTTTGGAGGGGGCTGTGAGCCCCGAAGTAAGGCTTGGCAATAAATCAAGTTATAATTTAATTTATATGGAGATCCATGGAAAAAAGCGAGCAGGAAATGCAATTTGCTGCCTCTCAGATTTCTGAATAAACATAGCTGGGTTAGTGCAGGACACAATAAGCCTCAAACCGGTGGGTCGCAACCCAAAAACGCAATGTGTTGCTTGTGTTGCTGGTTGCAGACACAGTTTGGTGTAGAAACAGTTTTCACTCTGAATTTGCTAGTTCATTTCACAATTAATTACAAAGAAATAGCAATGAATTAAACATGGATTTTTGAAGCAGAAAGACTTATTGCAATTATGTGCAGTGAATTATTGACTGCAAAGATCATGAAACTATTAGAAGAGACTTTTTTTTGTTTGTTTGATTTTGGGGAGATTTTTGTTTACTTCTGCACAATAAAACTATTTAATGTTGGGTTGCCACCTTGTAAAACCTGCATTAAATCCATTAAAGTCCCAGGTTATATAGACATACTAATTAAACTCCATGAGCAGAAATAGGGAAATGTTTTTCTTTTTAAAGAGAGCTGTTTACAATAATTAACTGTGAATAAATGTCTTTGCCTTCTATTCAGCTAGCTTTTGTTGTAATTACACATTTTAAGTGCTAAAGTTAATTGTCCATGGGTGGCTTTTACAGTGTTATTTCATTCTCGTTGATTGCTGAACGGCAGGGTCTAGCTGTTAAAATGGACGATTCTTTCCTCGTCTCCCTTGGGTTTTTTTAATGTCAGTTAAAAAGTCAACATTTTTGGCGACTGCACTGGAATTTTTTTTTTTTCTCAGGACAGAGTGCTGTGTGACTTCAGCTATGTTACTTTGCCTTGAGAGGTGCATTTGCTTAGTCTCTAACTGACAGGGGTGCTATGGAAAAGGAACAGACCGTCTGTCTCCCCATTGCCAGCCTGTGGCCAGAGACAGATTATTATTCGCACACACAAACCTCTGCCTGCAAACAGTGCAGCAGGCAGTGATGCAGAAGCCTTCAGGAATGAGAGTTAATGGTCTTTGCTGTGTGTGTCTCTCTCATTTGGTTATTCAATCCTTCCATTCTGCATGCTTTACTGCAAGAGGACTGCGAAGGGGAAAAAACATGCTCAGTACAGGTCTGCTTCTACACTGCTGAGAAAAATGATTTTTAGACTTTGACTTATCACTGTAAAAAATGCGTTTATTATTTAGCATGCTGTATTTTTGCTCAAAATGTTTTGTGAAATCAATGTAATAGCATTTTACTACTGTATTCAGTTTGAAGTTACTTTTCTTTTTGACTGAGATCTTGGACTTTAATGAATTTTCTTCTAGTTTAGAAACATGTTTTTGTGTTACATGGATTAGAAAGCAAAGCTTAGTGACTTTTAAAGGAATAGTTCACACAAAAATGAAAATTTGCTGACATTTAACTCACCCCCAGGCCATTAAAGATGAGTTTGTTTCTTCATCTGAACAAATCTAGAGAAATTTAGCCTTATATCACTTGCTTGCCAATGGATCCTCTGCATTGAATGACAAATTAAAATTTGCTGAAACTCACCCTCAGGCATCCAAGATGTAGAAGCGTTTGTTTCTTCATCAGAACAGATTTGGAGAAGTTTAGCATTACAACAGTTGCTCACCAGTGGATCGTCTCCAGTGAATGGGTGCCGTCAGAATGAGAGCCCAAACAGTTGATAAAAACATCATAATAATCCACAAGTAATCCATTCTAGACTATCAAATAACATTTTCAGAAGTAAAAGATGTATGTTTGTAAGAAACAAATCTTTAAGATGCTTTTAAGTTCAAATTGTTGCTTTCTCTGGTAAAAAAGTCTCGTCTGAATCAGGAGAGAAGTATGCACAGATCAAGCACTGTTTATAAGCAAAAACAGCTTAAACAAATATGTTGGTGATTTTGAAGTGAGAGGACAACATGAGGTGGTCTTTTTCACTGGAGGGAGTGTTATTATGGATCAGAGTGGTAATTTGTTTTTAATTTGTATTTAGTTTTTCTTTTCTCCAGCTTCTTTTCAATACAAAGTCCTCCTTGCTTGTGTTGTGGTAGCCCCTGTCCTGACCTTGCACTGCATCGCTGGACATACATAGATTGAATAAGATAGTATCTCTCCAGGCGGAGAGTATCAGATTGTGCTATTGCCTTGTTTTACATTAAGTCTTGGGTTTACTCCAGGTTTTAGAGCTTGCAGCGCAACTCAAATAACCTAATCTGGGTTGAGCTGAGATACAACAGTGAAAAAGTGAGTTCATGCTAAGTGCTCAGGACTGGCTGATTTATATTTACAGTGTATTTGCAATAATGGTAAAAATAATGAAAAAATTAAGAAATATTAATTTAATGTGCTTTTTATTTGGAAAGCTCTCTCCACGAATCCCGTTCAGCGTGAATAGGATACACTCAGTTGTGAACAGTTTAAATGTTAGATGTTGTCACGAACAGCGTTTCAGTCCAACACACCTGGACCCATTCTGTATAAAGCCAAGTGTCTCTTTGGAAATACATTGATTGCTCTCCAGATTATTTTAGTGTTTTTTTTTTTTTTTTTTACTTTGAGCAAAGAGAAGAACAGGTTAGCTTTTATTTCTGCATTTACCCTTAGAAAACTAGAGTTTAGCAGATTTAACAGTAGAACGATGTGCAAATGATGACTGTAAATCTCTCACTTCCTGAAATGATTTAGATTGTTGGCGTATACAATGAATCAATGGACAGACACTGCATGATTGCACTGATATCTAAGATATGGAATGTCCTTTCAAAGATGGCTTTCATCTTTTGTGTCTCTGTCCTGTTCAAGGACAAAGGCATGGAAAGGCGGGGGAGGGGAGACAATGGAGATATAAGACCTTGACCACTGACACGTGCACACCATCGGCTCGTAACATACGCATACACTATGGTTCAAAATTTTTATACAAATTAATACTTTTATTCAGCAAGGATGCATTCAACTAATCAAAAGTGACATTAAAGACATTTATAATTTTATAATATATTTTTATTTCAAATAAATGCTATTTCTATAAGCCAAAAAATCCTGTAAAAAATGTTGTGGTGTCCACAGAAATATGAAGCAGTGGTGTTTTCAACATTGATAATAATAAGAAATGCTTGTGAGCAGCAAATCCACTTATTAGAATGATTTCTGAAGGATCATGTGACACTGAATACTGGAGTAATGATGCTAAGAATTCAGCTTTGCATCACAGGAATTAATTACATTTTAAAATATATTCAAATAGAAAACAAAACAGTTATTTTAAATTGTAGTAATATTTTACAATATTATGGTTTAAAGCACTCTAAAAAACTCTAAAAAAATGCTGGGTTAAAAACAACCCAATTTGGGTTATTTGGCAACCCAGCGATGGGTAAATATTGGACAGAACACATACTGGGTTATTTTGACCCAGCTGGTTTGGGTTAAATGTTTTTACCAAACGTGCTGGGTTATTTTATTTAAGTCAACAATTATTTAAAAATTATTATATTGCTGTCTTAAAATGGATTGGAACTATTAAGCAAGAACACATGGACAAAATGCAAGGCAAATGGAATTTATTTGGGTGAATACAGCATAGTTTACAATATTACATACATTTAAACTCATTTAACATGCATTTTAGACATAAAACTGTAATATTTAAAAGTGGCATTTTCATTTAAGTGTATTCAACCATTCTCTGTAATTGCTTTTTACTGAAATAATTTTTAATAAAAATGTGTAATTTTTACCGTGCTGGTGTGTCGCTGAAATCTGAGCCGGTGAAGGGCTGCTGTTTGCTGGGGTAACTGCGAACTTCAGACCGCAGCCTTGCGTTTCACACGTAGCTGAAAGATGCCATCACTGACTCCAAAACCTGCCCATAAATAAACAATACTGACATTAGAGAACGTATTTTAACTTCAAATGAAATTAAACTCAGTACAATGGCAAATAAAATCAATTTATTTTATGCAAGGCAAAAGGCGTTTCCATCATGCAAAGTGACCGCTGCTGTCGCAGCTGACTGACATCTCATCCTTATAATGCGTTGTGTAAAATAATACAATTTACAGCACAGTAAAGAGTTTATAAATGAAATAAAATGTATACAAACCTTTATTTCACTGCAGAAGTGCACCAAATTGGCGGCGCTGAGAACCGCTCTCTCCTGTAGAATCAAAAAGCCCATGCTCTGACTGTAACTCAGCGGCTGGGTTGTTTCGTCAGAGACAGACTTATCCCAGCGGTTGGGTAGAAAAAAAATAACCCAGCGTTAAAAATGACCCAGCAACTTAGTTACAGAAAAACTACCTAGCACCTGGGCAAAAAATATTAAAAACAACTCAATAAAATGACCCAACAAGTTGAACCCAGCATTTGGGTTATTAAAAAATAATCCAGCACTTGGGTAAAAATATGAAAAACAACCCAAAATGACCATAAGAGCATAAGAGACATTTTTAAAAACACTAAATAAATCTGACCAACCACAAACTCTGAGTATGGTCATGTACATACTCAGAAATAAATAAAATAAAATAAAAAACAGTTTGTGGCACGCTTTCAGAGTTCCTCTAAAACCTCACAGCTCCACCTGTATAGATCTGCTACGGGTTAATATATGCCACTTGTGCATCAGCAGTATGTTTTAAATACTTCATTTGGTGTATGTATTGGCAGTAGCGAGTTTCTGTACTTGCTTTGCAGTAGCAGGAGCAGCAGCAATAATCTACAACAACAGCAATAACTAATAGCAGCAGCAGATCTATTTCATCAAGACCAAATACATTAATATTGTCATATTCATTACTATGCTAAAATCTTCCAAGAGCTGTCATGATAGAACTAGATTTTAGTGCTCTTCCACCTCCAAAATCCCAATTTAACCCCTGCTCACAGCATCCTCCGCTCTGCTGCAGGTGATGAGAGATGATGAAGACAGGTCTGTGAATAGCCCATAGCTCCACAGCTCTGAGCTCCATGTTGGATGATGGGTTTTCTCTAGACATTAATGGCCAGTAAGCAGAAAGGCTGTACAGGCTACGCTTTCTCCTCCAGCTGAACTGCTGACTGATCATAGGAGAGTCTCTGGCTATAGCCTCGGTAAACATAGACAGCCTTTTGCATTGAACTCTCTAATGAAACAACGTCAGCACTGATAGTGTTAGAGCAGGGTACACCTCACAGCCGAAATCTCATCTCCATTCCATTTCTCTTACCTAGATTGCTTCAGGGATAGATCTAACCCGAAAGGGCCAGACGAATACCTAAAAGAGAGAACAAAGTGAGTCATCTGTAGATTGAAGCTCTAGAGTTTCTCTCTGTATCTCGGAGAGAAACAATCGCTCAGGCCTGAAGACTGGCACGGTGGTTTGGCACACACATTGAATTGTGCATCACGAACAAAGCTTTACACTTGACATTTATAACACTGCACCACTTCAGTTATCCCATGTACTTACCCCTGATGACATGCACGCTAGTCAGCGATGACCAATGAGTCCTTCATATCAAGAGTGCCTATTAGTGATGACCGCTAAGTGATTTTAAAGGGGTCATATGGTGTGATTTCATGTTTTCCTTTGTCTTTGGAGTGTAACAAGCTGTTTGTGCATATATAAAATCTGTAAAGTTGCAAAGATTAAAGTCTCAAACCCAAAGCGATATTCTTTATAAAAGTTAAGACCAGCCACGCCTTCTTAAAAGGGCTCATTCAAACACGCCCCCACAAATCTACGTCACTGTGTGAAAAGATTTGCATAACACTGCCCAAATGTATACGCAAAGAAAGGCACCATAACTTTCATTCTCGCTGTAGTATTGTCTACAGCGCTGTGTGTTTCGTTGCGAAAGCAAAAGTACTTTGTTTGGCCTTCCAAATGAGCGCACAACTAGAAATCAGTGGTTAAGTTATATTAACAACACTGTTCCGGAACAGTACTAAGCAAATATTCGAGTTTGTGCAGCGCATTTAACAGAGGACTGTTTCCTGAAATTACAACCTAAAATGCTGGCTGTACACACTACAAAGTGGGGCAATTCCAACTTTGCAAAGACAGTCTGGCGCTTCTGACTCACAGCCTGTAAGTACGTTTTCATATTTAAAGAATTTGCTACTAGCTATTCAAACACAAGTTTTGAGCAGTGTAAAGTAGTGCTTGTTGTTTGTCGTTTTTGCGATCACAAACGCAGACAAGTTATGTTTATGCAGCACGACGCAACGCAACATGTAAAAAGACAGTATGACTCATTATAATCAGAAATTACATCCTCACTGGATCCAACAAATTGCTCATTTATAATGGGTTTTATTGTTTTTGTCATGCACGCTGGGACATGGCATCACAGCATGGTAAGAGGTGTCACATTTCCGTCATGCGCTTGAGGTGTTCGGCCAATCACAATGGCCAATCGCACTGGCCAATCAGAGCACACTACGGTTTTCAGAACGATGAGCTTTGTAAAAATCTATACGTTTCAGAAAGGCAGGGCAGAGAGGAGCAACAATAATGTACAGTATGTGGAAAATAATAATGTTTTTAGCAATCCCTTTACAGCAGGATAATAGTTTAAAATATTGTTATATTGGGTGTAACTGTACTGACTTTCAGTGCCCTTGGGCTTCAGTCTTTCCTCAGTTTGACGCCAAACGAAGTGTTTCCCATCAGACCCAAATAAATTAAACTTGCTCTCATCACTAAAGTAAACTTTGGGCCAGTTCTTCTCTCTCCACACAAGGTGAACCTGGCCTTGTGATTCTTTCTGTTGACGAGAGGTTTGGTCACTGCAGAGTGCACTTTAGTGCGACTTCTCTTAAAGGTGTCATCAGATGTTGATATGATTCTTTAGGATCTTAATGAAAAGTCTATAATATACTTTGGTTAAAAATTCTCAATGGTAGTGTAAAACAACACCCTTTTTACCTTGCCAAAATCAGCTCTGCAAAAAT
>JAHKKF010496384.1:0-30000 GCA_019740295.1 Labeo calbasu | reverse complement strand
TTGATGTGGAAAATGACACCTAACAAGGTTAGTTAGTCAGATGAAAGACCTGTGCCTCTTTACAGACCT
The DNA here is from genome assembly GCA_019740295.1 of Labeo calbasu. Taxonomy (NCBI): domain Eukaryota; kingdom Metazoa; phylum Chordata; class Actinopteri; order Cypriniformes; family Cyprinidae; genus Labeo; species Labeo calbasu. The sequence goes on along the minus strand of JAHKKF010496384.1, from coordinate 29,931 downwards.
GGGTTAATATTTGAGAATGTCATTAGCTGTTGTATAATTACGTGAAGCTGAGAAACTTGAACTCTTGAATGCAAAGTTAATTAGAAATTACTTAAGAAGGGTCGTGGGGTAATTAATTAACATGCCTTGTGGGAGAAAGCCTCGAGTATAATCAGTTGTTTAGCATGTCATAAAAAGTATGAGCTGATCAGACCTTGTCCAGACTGAAAGGAGTTATGCAGATGAGACCGGCGTATGATTATACTTCACAAACCGCCAACCATCCACTGGTGGCCACTCTATTGATTACTGTTAGATGGACTTGTAATCACAGCGTTCCCAGGCCATTTGATTAGATGGATAACCTCTGGAGTTCAATGAAGTTTGTGATGAGAGGCCATAATTCGATGGGCATAATCGCAGTGTGAGAATAATGCACCTACAGTACCAACAGATTATTGTCTCAGATCTTTGATTAGAAAAGGAGTGCATATGTGTCATTATGTCTTTATGCATCTATAGCTATAAGCATGCCTTAAGAATCATTTATTGAAATGCTAAAGCTGGAAGAGTCTGGTTGGAGGGTTTCCCCCCCCATTTTATGGACTTTTGCCTTAGGGTTTGCCTTACCATTTGTCTATTTGCATTTTCATTTTGGTTGTGTTTTTAGTTATTAATGCAAGGTTCCAGATTCAACAGAAGCTCAAATGACAGCATTAAGCAAAGTCAGCTACCGCAGGCATTTCATTTATTAGAACGTATCTTGTTGCTGCTGCTGCTGTTGGTGGTGCTGCCAATGTTTATATATTTTTTAAATACATTTTTGCACATTTCAGCAACGTTTTTGTTGAAGCACATGAATTTATTATAGTTTTTATTCATGCAGTAACACCCTGTTCTTAATTCGAGCTGTAAATCTGTCAAATTCATAATTTTTGAGTTATAATTCCTACAGGTAGTTACACCACTTCCTTTCTTACTGTCATTCCACATATCATACAAAAGTTACCAGTACCTAGATTTGTCAGTGTTATGATTTTAGGTCAAGTTGAAATATTGGATATAGGTTACCATTCAAAAGTTTGGGATTTGTGTTTTTAGTGCTGAAACCGTATTGTAATTGTTAGAATGGCCTAGAATCAGCAATTTCCACGTAAAACTGATCGGGCAGACCAAACCGTAAGTTGTAGAGACTTGAAAGGGAGGGATCGGCCTGATGGGGGCGCTACAGTGATCAAAAGTACAAAATCGCTCATAAACAGTCCGTCGCAGGCTCAAAGGAATCCTTAGCTCACGCCGGACAAAACGCCCAAAATTTTGGGGTATTTTGCAGGCTTTTGAACAACCTACTTTCTCAAAGTAGTCCTATGTTTTTCACCTGATTTGAACGAAATAAGTGCAGGAAGGATCTCTGGAGAGTGAACTTTCGACTGTCTGGTGCAAAGGGATACCAAAACGTTCTAAATGGGTAGGGCTGAACGGAATGAGATATCTTTGCCAAACTCACAATGCGTATGTATAAGCTGAATCTGAGATCACAGGAAAAAAGTTGCGGAGCTTGGCCACTTGGTGCCGCTATGAGATGAAAAAACATAAAAACGGCTATAATAACTATGCAACCATTTGTCCTAACAACATGAAAATTGGTATGCACAGCCTTAGTCTAATGTGCCACAAGTGTCTATAAGGGCATCTGCGTATCTCAAAAAACATGCCTGCCATTGGCCGATGAACTTTGAGCATTTGTTAGACAAGGTTAACGGAGGTCGATCAGAGCGAAACTCGGTAGGACTGTTTGACCCACGGGCCTGTGATATTGCATTTTTCAAGGGTGTAAACAATTGCATACTATGTAGTTTTTCACAGTTTCACAATAGCACAATATTTGTATCATATGATATACCTCCTCATTCTGAACAACCTCTATAACTACTGCTCTCAATCAAAGTGAATGTTAAATGATCGAGAAAATGTAAAAAACCTACTTTTGCAAACTAGTCCTAGGTTTTTCGCTCAATCTGGAAAAATAAACATTGTAGTACAATTCTCTAGACTCTCTAGGTCAATAATTAATCAAATAAAATGCTGAAATTTACCCTTTGGGAAGCTATAACGGGGTTGTTCAGAAAAGGGGCCTATCAAAATATACCCAAAAGCCTTTAAAGCCTGAACGAAAACTCAAAACTTCACAAAACCGGCTGTGCTTACGCAACAGGTGATTTTAAACAAGCATGCAAAGTTTTAGGGAGATCAGCCACAGCTGGCACTGTAACAGTCATAAATGTTAAATAACATAATATTTCTATGATAAATGACCTGGATCTGAAGAATGCTTTTCTTTATCATTGACTGAGGTGGTTACAGGCTTGATAAATAACGTTACGTCTTTTTCATATGTGCTGAAATGTCTTAAAGCATTTTAACCCTGGTAATCATTGCTTGCAGCTATTTTTATTTTTATTTTTTTCTGTCATTCAGCAGGGATGCATTAAATTGAATTGAAGACACATTACTATGTTTTCATCAAATAAATGCAGCCTTGATGAGAAATTCTCTCACACTAGTGTGATACCAGTTTTGAACTAAAAAGACTAAAAAGTTAGTGTTTAGTAAAGGTTATGTAAAAGTTTTAGTGTTTAGTGCATGACTTTAATTTTAGTCAAATTCTAAGTCAGATGTGACATCAGTGGTTCAACCTTAATTTTATGAAGCCGCGAGAATATTTTTTGTGTGCAAAGAAAACAAAAAATGACTTTATTCAGCAATTCGCATACATCGTAGTGCTATAGTCGAAGACTGACACGAAAATTGTTAAATAAAGTCGTTATTTTTGTTTTGTGCACATAAAGTATTCTCGTAGCTTCATAAAATTATGATTGAACCACTGATGTCACATGGATAATAACGATGTTCTTACTATCTTTCTAGCCCTTGAACGTGTCAGTTGCACTGCTGTCTATGCAGGGTCAGAAAGCTCTCGGATTTCATCAAAAATATCTCAGTTTGTGTTCCCAAGATGAACGAAGGTCTTACGGGTTTGGAACGACAGGAGGATGAGTAATGAATGACATTTTTGGGTGAACTATCCCTTTAACTTGTTTTCAGCCCAGAACATTCCTTTAATTATCATTTAAGCTCAAAAAATTGTATATATCAAAATTAGAAATATTTCAAATTTATTTATTTATTGCACAGACTGTCTGACTCTTGAGGTTAGTGGCACTGCTCTGTATTTTAATCACATGTTCGCATTATAACTTGTTCTACCAGGATGGTTTATTGCCACTCAGGGTGCCATATCAAAGGCTTGTCAGTGTTTTCTATGAAGTGATCGTCTAATCACGTTTGGAGGCTATTATTTGTTTAGTTTCATGGTTCGTGCTGGAAATCGGCTGTAAATTAACAGCTCTAATCTCTTAAATTGGTCATTTTCATGTGAAAATTGCACCATTATATCATGTCTGTGCATTCATACCAAACAAAACACGACCAAGAAAACAGATTATATATCCCATTTGCATTTTCAAAGCCTTATGCGTGAAACCAGCCGTGAGAAATGTTCCCGTGGCATAATGGCTGCCGATTAATGGCTCCTAAATGTCATGCATGTTTACTCCGACATGTTTGGAACCGCTGCTCCCTCCGAGCGCTCTGTCTAGCTATGAATGGCAAGTTCTGTCGGAGGTTGATCAACAACCCGATGAGGCGAAGCAACAGTGTTGCAATTTTCATTAAGTGCCCCGTGCAATTTTGTGGAACACGATCAACACGTGCCCCAAATATTCACAGGCGAGCCGCTGTGCTCCAGGCGGGCCGAGGCTTGTATAAATATTGCCTTGTTCCCTTCAGTGGATTCTGACATGCATAAACACACACTGTGTGCTTAATTAGACCAAATGTGCTATAATTCCATAAACAGTGTAGGTAACGAGGAGCCGGTGCGTGTCCGTGCAGCTGTGCAGCAGAAGTAACCGGAAGAACAGGAAGCTGGAGAAGGAGAGAAGTCTACAACACAGCTGGAACGGCAGCTGCTAGCAGGCAATGCATAACGCTCGATCTCACCCTTCATTCTGCTTTCCCATGAGCCTTCACACCCACACCAGTTACACTCGGCTCTGACCTGCCACCACGGAGAAGAAGAGAGAGAAACATTGCACCTCATCACTGAACACGACCTCCTGGAACCAGAAACGAGCTGTTGACACACCTGTGAGAAAGCTTTCTGACATGCATGATGTGACCGGTCCATGAAGTGACCCAAATGATTCAAAATCTGATTCAGGTATGCTGTACCTTTAAGAGCACCCTTATGACCTTTAAATATTCACAGCCTGGAGAAATTGATTCAATATTGCTGTAGCAATAGGAAAGGAGAAAAAAAGAGAAAGGGAATTAAGAAGAAAAGTATGGTCTTTGTGGAGCCTAAGAGCCTTGGCGACTATATACTTTCAATGCAAAAGAGATACTGAATAGAAAATCATATAGGTTCCTAATTGTGAACGCAAAGATTTTTTCAATGGTTGACAGTACTGTGTGTATTTCAAGCTCTAAAATAAGTACACATGTTTCATGGAGTGTTTTGCTCATGTTGAAGTTTTGGTAGTTAAGTAGGTGAGGTGTATATTTCCATGTGTGTGGATGCATGTGTGCACTGCAGCCGGGGTCTGAGGCCATATATTTTACTGAGAAAATGAGCTCTCATCTGTGCCTAGTGATTCTCCTCATAAATAAGCAAAGGGATGATTCACCCTTTGCCTGCACTGTGCATGTTAATAATACATTGTTATTTTGGGCCAGATTGTTGCCACCATGGCTGGCCAATTTCTTTTTGTTTGCTTAGAACACCTTTTCCTTTAATGAAGACGACAGCGGTTGATTACCATAGATATAATCATTTACAATTATGACATGTGCTCTGTGTGAAGTGTGTATTACTTGGCAACACTGTTGTGTCTTTGTTCATACATAATACTGTTATATTATTAACACGTTGCCCTTGGTATATTTTGTTCTTTTAACTTATTTGACTCACAATGTGTGAGATCATCAAATAAATTTAATATGGGCTTCCTTTGGGTGCTTGTCTGTGCAGAACTGTCTGCCATAATGCTAGGATGTTGCTATGCAGTTGCTAGGGTATTCTGGGTGGTTGCTAGGGTGTTGCTATGCGGTATCTTAAGTATTCTGGGTGGTTGTTACAGTATGTAGTTGTTTTTAGAGTGTTTTCAGCTCATTTCTATGCAGTTGCTACAGTGTTCTGTTAGGGTGTTGCTATGCAGTTGCTAAGGGTGTTTTGGGTGGTTACTAGGGTGTTGCTATGCAGCATCTTAAGTATTCTGTGTGGGGTTTTTTCAGCATGTTGTTATGGGGTTGCTGAAGTGTTCTGTCAGGGTGTTGCTATGCAGTTGTTAAGGTGTTTTGTGTTGTTTTACAACACTACCAAGCAGTTGCTAGGGTGTTCTGGGTTGTTGCCAGGGTGTTGCTATGCAACATCTCACGTATTCTGGGTGGTTGCTACAGTATTCAGTTGTTTTTCAGCACATTGTTATTTGGTTGCTACAGTGTTCTGTCAGGGTGTTGCTATGCATATGTTCTGTTATTTTTAGCACACTGCCAAGCAGTTGTTAGGGTGTTCTGTGTGGTTGCTATGGTGTTGCTATTCAGTATCTTAAGTATTCTGGGTTGTTGATAAATATGTAGTTGTTTTTCGAGTGTTTTGAGCACATTTCTATGCAGTTGCTACAGTGTTCTGTCAGGGTTTTGCTTTGCAGTTGCTAAGGGTGTTTTGGGTGGTTGCTAGGGTGTTGCTATTCAGCATCTTAAGTATTCTGGGTGTTTGCTACAGTATGATGCCCATTGTTATTTGGTTGCTACAGTGTTCCATCGGCGTGTTGCTATGCAGACGTTCTGTTGTTTTTAGCACACTGCCAAGCAGTTGCTAGGGTGTTCTGGGTTGTTGCCAGGGTGTTGCTATGCAGTATCTGAAGTATTCTGGGTTTGTTGCTACAGTATGATGTTGTTTTTTCAGCACGTTGTTATTTGGTTGCTACGCTGTTCTGTCAGGGTGTTGCTATGCAGTTGTTCTGTTGTTTTTAGCACTCTGCCAAGCAGTTGCTAGGGTGTTCTGGGATGTTTCCATGGTGTTGTTATGCAGCATCTTAAGTATTTTGGTGGTTGCTACAGTATGCAGTTGTTTTCACAGTGTTTTCAGCACATTTCTATACAGTTGCTACAGCATTCTGTCAGGGTGTTGCTATGCATTTGCTAAGGGTGTTGCTGTGCAGTTGCTAGGGTGTTCAAAGTTGTTTTAGCACACAACTGAGCCGTTGCCAAGGTGTTCTGGGTGGTCGCTAGGGTGTTGCTATGTAGATACTTAGGTCTGCTGGGTGGTTGATAATCACTTGTTCTGGGTGGTTTATATTTTCATTGTTATGTTGTTTCTACAGTGTTCTTTCAGAACATTGCTGTGCACTTGCTAAGGGTGTTCTGGGTGTTTGCCAAGGTGTTGCTATGCAGTTGCTGTAGCGGTTCTAAGTTGGTTCTAGGATATTTTGAGTGTTGGCTAGGGTGTTGTTATGCAGAAACTTAGTTCTTCTTAGTGGTTTACATTCAAGTGTTCTGCATGGTGTTTAGCACATTGTCAGGTGGTTGCTAGGGAATTCTGGGTGGTATCTGGAGTGTTGCTATGTAGAAGCTTAGATCTTCTGGGTGTTTGCTACAGTATGCAGTTGTTTTCAGGGTGTTTTCAGCACATTGTTATGCTGTTTCTACAGTGTTCTGTCAGTATGTTGCTGCACAGTTGCTAAAGGTGTTCTGGGTGGTTGCCAAGGTGTTGCTGTAAAGGTTCTGAGTTGGTTTTAGGATATTTGGGGTGTTTGCTAGGGTGTCATTATGCAGAGGCTTAGTTCTTCTTTGTGGTTTATATTCAGTTGTTCTGCATGGTGTTTAGCACATTGCCAAGTGGTTGCTAGGGTGTTGCAGGAAAAAAAAACACTCCCAAGTCCCAAGTCCTAAGTCCTACTTTTAGTCTAAATCTTTGGAGGTTTTTTTTTTTTCATCAGACAAAATTCGTAAACAAATCCACATGATTTGAGATATCATTTGTGTTTGTTACCCAAATGTTACAGGATGACTTGCATAAATAAAAAGTTCACAGTTAGAGGTTTGTACAAGTCCATAACTCTAAGAACGTGCAACAGTAATGATGTTCGTCATAGAAAGCACCACTAAAAATGAATAGCTTGGTGTTGTTATTATTTAAAAGCCTTGCTGTATTTACAGCAGACATAAAAATCAAACATGTCGAAGCTTGTGATTTATACATTTCTGAATCTCATGAAAACAGCTGATTGCTCTTCTGTTTGATCATCCAATGAATTTCTACTCCACAATCCATCTTTTTCTTTTTCATTGTCACTCACACAACCACACATATAGACACCCTTAAGTAGAAATGTGTCTTGAATGTTGGTGAATGCCACGGAATAAATAATAGACCAAAAAACTGAAAAGGACCAGGCTCTGTTGGCTAAACAAATAGACCTTTAAGACTGCTCTTTGAAATGGCCCTTCTGTGAAGAAAAGAAGCCGTTTCACTGTGTTAATGAGGGACTGTTTGGAGATGCAGGACTCTTAGTGTGGCATTCACTCTCATCCGCAAGAGGCGAAGCAACATTAACCAACTGATTTTTTTTTTTTAACCCAAGGATTATACATTTTAATGAGGGAAGACATGGCTTGTTAGTGGTATTAGTCATTTGCAATGTCACAGTTAAAAATACTCCTTTTTAATGCATGCACACACATCTTAGCCTCACATCCATGGCATAGTCATTAAAAATAAAACCACAGGCTTTTAAGATTCCAAGCCAAAGCCAAAAGTACCGGGAAGAAAGAGTCTCTTGGAAACAATGGTGTGGAATCATCATTTGTTGTTGTTTAAAACCCAATGAGGGTTTCTAAGGTTAAGCTGGCTTTTGATGTGTTTTTAACTCATTTTAGCTTAGCAGGGGGATTAATTTTGCCCCCTTCCCGCCTCAAAAAACCCCTCTCGAACATAAGTTCTTATTTTCAACATAGCGAGCGCTTTTTATTAAAAGAAAAAAATGAGACCAGTATCGTCTCCTCCCTGACTTCCTGCTATAATTTGAGTTAATGAAGATGTGGTCGTAGTGCGTGTGGTCCTCTGGAAAATGATGGTACCGTGAAAATATTGCCATGCAGTACTTTCGTCCCTCCCAAAATTAGCTTTTTTTTTCTCTCTACGCAAACTGCGGGAGCCCTCTCCAGCCAGGGATGTTGACAATTACCCATGAGATTATGGTGCATTATTTTATTTCACCATTGGAAATGAAAATAACTCCAGGCCCTTCATGCCATACGTGCACGCAAATGCATTACACATGTGTTCATTTTCTCACCTTGAACTCGGCTGTTTCAAATGACGTTAAGACGAGGCACATGGGTGATGGGCACACCAGCTTGGCCCTAAATTTCTGCTCTGTTTCAGCAGAGTAACCGTATGGTCTCTTACCAATGACAGACATTCAGGAGAATCATCAAACCAGCTGTGTGTTTGTGCGAGGGAAATTTCCACAGTCATAAACGAGTCGGAATTCGTCATGACAGACCATAGCTCTGTGTTGCATTCAAGAACACCCACACTTTTATTTTTGCCCCTTTTTTTTCATTTTATCTCTCAATCGATCTCCCTGTCTGTCATTCTGTCTAATGGACAGGCTATTTTTTGAATACTGTGATGTTAAACTCAAAATAGGTTTATTGTAGGGTTTCTTCCATGGATCAATTTTTTTTAGTTATGTTAGTTTTTATTTCAGTTAATGACAACGTTTTATGCTTGCGTTAACTATTAAAAATCCCCATGAAATGAAAATTGCATTTTTTCCCCCCTAAATGATGGCAAAATTCACTTTTAGCAGATACATGCATTTATAAATGACTGTCTTTCTATTCTGGGAGCATTTTTTAAATATTATAGTCAAACTACTGGTGGCAACATGCCACTATCCTGATGGTGTTACTGTATTTAAGTGCATAATGCTTTCATTGAATGTAATTTAGTTTGTTAAATCACTAGGAAATGATAACGGACATTAAAAATAAACTAGTCTGTTAAAGGAACATTATAGGTATTGGCGAGCAGAACCTGAGCAGCACTCGTTAAATTGGCTTTTTAAGATTGAAAGGAGAAAAGGCAGACAGATGCAGGGCATATGCACCTGATTGGACTGTAAATGAGGGTTGAGAGATGTCTGTCTGGGCCACGCTGAGCTTAGATTGGGCCACTCTATGCTGATTACCAACTGCAGCTTTATGGTATCTGAATGTGAACTTGTATGCAGGGTCATGGTCTGCGCTCATTTTCAGACAAAGAATCATGCACGTGGAAGCCCAACTAGTCCTGATTAGTGAAGAGAGGCAGGGGAGAAATGTAAAACCACTCCTCGACCCTGCCTAGGTCACAGCTGCCCTTTGGGGGCAGGGGATAGGTGGGCTCGTTCCACCTTCCCTCACGCAGTTGAACCCAAACGCTCTGTGTGATCACATGTCAAGATCAAGCTCATTTAAACGATGTCTGGAAATCAGCATCTACATATAAGTAAAAAAACGGACTGCACGGTTAGGTGTTACCCATTGAGAGAGCATTTTAACTCCTGAATCCTCCAGGCTCTTACAAGATCCTCTTCACCCCTGTTAGCCGGAGTGGAACGCAAAGGGTTAATCCTGAAAGAGAGGTGACCTTTATCCTTCCTAGCTCAGTCCTCTCTTTTTTATCAAGCCTCTCCAAAGGGACTCATCATACGTGAGGCTCTACGGAGGGAGAGAGGAGAGCATTGTCCTTATCACCTCCTCCCAGAAAGTGGGGAGTAATAGGACTTTGTAAGGAGAAATGAAGCCAGGCCCGATGGTAGCTGATTAAAAATTGACTCTGCCACATCAAAGAGAAGTTGAAGGTGAAAATGATGATCACTTCCCTCTCTCAGGGACCCACCACCATTTCTTTTATTCAACCTTGAAAGATTCCCACTGAATGAGGAAATCTCCCCCGAGCCCACTCATTGGAGATGGAACCTGACGAATGAAGATCAGTGAGCACTTCATTCTCCATATTAGAAAAATCATATAATTCAATTTTTTAGCTAATGACATCTTAGGACAGGGGTGTTTTGTTATCAGTGTGGAGAAATTAATCTAGCCTTGAGTCCATGCGCTGACTGTAGTCTAATTGCTTTGCTAAAAGAGGGGAACTGTGGGGACATATTCATGCATATGTGGCTGGGACGTGCAAAAGTACAGATTTTAAAAATGAATGCAAGCCATGTAGTTCCGATCTACTTGAGAAAAACGAATAGACAGATGTGTTCCTGTAGCGTATTTCAGGGTGTGTTCACACCTGTCATATTTGGTTAGATTAAAAACAAACTCAAATGGTGCGATTGCTACATTAGTGCGATTCATTTAAGTAAGTCTTTGATGTCATACACCGATCAGTCTGCACTTTAAGTTGAACACACGTTTTGTTTGGGGTGTTCGGTGAGTTCCATCACAAAATATATACGTCATACTACCCAAACAATCAGGTTGTGAACGTATCACTATGCCTTTAGGTTCAAAAATGGTTCAAAAATGCCAATGTGAACGCTAAGCGGATCAAGACCAATTGTATTGTTTTCTTTTTTTGGTCTGGATCAAACAAACCAAGAGAACAGAACTACAAGTGTGAACACACCTTCAGTTCAAGAATACATTCCGATACTAATGGATTCATTAATTGTGTTTTTTAGCTAAATGTAACATAAACAGACAATGCTCTCTTAACTTTTTAAGGCTGGACTTCCATTATTATTGCCACCTCTGTGAAAAAAGATGATTGGCTCTTTCATCCATATGCACCGTATTTAGCATTTAGATTTTTTTTCCATTAGTATATATTGAAACAGTCCATGTCCCTCCTTATTATGGCTCTGATTTTACTGGGATTTTAAATGTCTTAATGCCAAAGCAAAGCATGCAGATTAAAACTGCCACTAATAAAATACACTTTCATCCAAAAGTTTTTTTTTTTTTTTTTGAAAGAAAATAATACTTTTATTTAGCAAGGATGCATTGAACTGATCAAAAGTGACAGCTAAGGCATTTATAGTATAATGTGACAAAATATATTTCTTCTTCAAATAAATGCTGTTCTTTTGAACTTTCCATCTATTAAAAAATCTTGGGGGGAAAATGCATTGCAGTTTCCACACAAATATTAAGCAGCACAACCGTTTCCAACATTAATTATAATAATAAATCTGGAGCGCCAAGACATCTGAAGGATCATGTGACACTGAAGCCTGAATGGCTGCTTAAAATTCGACTGTGCTATTACAGGATATATTTAAAATTACATTTTAAAATTACACTTTAAATATTGTTATAAAAGTAATAATTAGAAGTTATAAGCATTTCTGATAAAAAAAATTGTGCCGTTATGGAGTATAAGAAATCTTACCAGCCCCAAACCTTTATATATGTATTTGCATCAGTATTTGTCTTTATTGGACAGGACAGTTTAAAGAGAGACAGGAAGCAGTCGAGCGGAGAGGCGAGTGGGTAACAGTATCAGGATTCAGGAAAGGACCTCGGGCCAGAACCTAAACTCAGGAGTGCCAAGGCTTTGGCTCAGACAATATGGACAATATGTGAGTATTTAAGCATGTCACAAGCTCCATTTGAGGTATGAAACCATACAGATCCACTTTATAATGCCTCCCTTCAACCTTGGCTATATAGTGAGTGTTACATTTGAAGCCACTGGGTGCCACTGGGTGTTCATTGTTCAGTCATTAGCATATATAGTATAAAAATCAACTCCAGTGTAATCTCTTCAAGTGAATGACAAAATGAAGGTGTCACATGAGGTCAGAAGCTCCCAATGGCAAGCTGATGTGTGGTGTCAGAATTTGACAACAGTGAGGGAGCTTGTGTGCGTACGCGGTGAATCAAGCTGATCCGTAATGGAGGATGACATATCTAAGCAAAATGCTAAAATACCATCTGACAGGCTCACAATAACAGCAGCATCATTCAGCCACACTGAATCTGGAATGTATTTAAAACAGCACCAAAAGCTTAATGTACAGGCCATTTGACCTCAATGATATCATTTTTTTGATTATGATTGCTAAAACTGACTGTTTATAGCACCGCTAAGAAGCGTATACTGCACTATATTCAGATGTTTATCTCAAAGATTGCTTTAAGTCACGGTTTGTGATTCATATTCATATACTGTATACATTACCGTTCAAAAGTTTGGGGTCTGTAAGGATTTTTTGTTTGTTTGTTTTGTTTTTGAAATTCTCATTTGCTCATCAAGGCTGCCTTTATTTGATCAAAAACACTGTAAAATAGTAATACTGCATATAATACGTGTAATTTATTATTAATTTATTTTTATGATGGCGAAGCTTTCCTCAGCTATTACTCAGCTATTACTCATCTTCATTGTCACATGATCCTTCTGAAATCCTTCTTTAATGTTGTTTTAATGTTCAAAAAAACATTTTTTATCCATGATAAAAATGATTGTGCTGCTTAATATTTTTGTGTGAAACTTTTTCCCCAAGATTTTGAAATCTAAATAAATAAATATCAGTCACTTTTGATCAGTTTAATGCAGTTTTGCTGAATAAAAGATATTACTGATCCCCTTTAGAGACTGCAGTTTCTTAAGCAATATATAGTTGAGGTCATAAGTTTACATACACCTTGCTGAATCTGCGAAATGTTAATTATTTTATCAGAATAAGAGGGATCATACAAAATGCATGTTATTTTTTATTTAATACTGACCTGAATATGATATTTCATAATATCATATGAATATTACATAAAAGACATTTACATGTAGTCCACAAGAGAAAAATATAGCTGAATTTATAAAAACGACCCCATTCAAAAGTTTATATACGCTTGATTCTTACGGTGTTGTTACCTGAATGATCCACAGCTAAACTGTCCACTGTTCTTCAGAAAAATCCATCAGGTCCCACAAATTCTTTGTTTTTTTTTTGTTTTTTAGCATTTTTGTGTAATTGAACCCTTTTTAACAATGACTGCATGATTTTGAGATCCATTTATTCACACCGAGGACAATGAAAACGATGCATTAAGAGCTGGGGGGTGAAAACTTTTTGAATTTGAAGATCAGGGTAAATTTAACTTATTTAATCTTCTGGGAAATATGCAGGTATCTTCTGTAGTGTCTGATGGGCAGTACTAAAAATAAATAAATAAATAAATAAATTATATATTTAATTATATCTTCATTCCATTCAAAAGTTTTCACCCCCCGGCTCAAAATCATACAGTCATTATTGGAAAGTGTTCAAATACACAAAAAAGCTGAAAAACCAAAGAATTTGTGGGCTCTGAATGATTTTTTCTGAAGACAAACAAGAGACTCATGAACAACTATTACTAAAATTGACTGTATTAACTGTATTACTAAAAAAACACAGCTGTGGATCATTCAGGTGACAACACAGTATTAAGAATCAAGCGTATGTAAACTTTTGAATGGGATCTTTTTTTTATAAATTCAGCTATTATTTTCTCTTGTGGACTGTGTGTAAACATTTTATGTGAAATATCATATTCAGGTTAGTACTAGATAAAAAATAACTTGCATTTTGTATGATCCCTCTTATTTTGGTAAAATAATTAACATTTTGCAGATTCTGGAAGGTGTATGTAAACTTATGACCTCAACTGTATACAGTAGGCTATATGACTTCTAAACCAATAATATATATTTTGATTTAGTTTTTTTTGTGTGTGTGTAAATTCTGAAGATTTTTATTTTTTCATATATTTGAACCACAAGAGTAATGTAATGTAAGTAATTAGCTATTTAATTTTTTCTATTTGATTTATTAATTGATTGCCCTTTCAGTAAATTTAGCTAAGTGTGTATTGCAGTCAGATCCAAGAACATTTTTATTTTCACCTCTCTGTCAGTGTTTCTCTCACACCTTCCCTACAAGTCTATTATGAAGATCAACACAAAGAGATGAAACTCGGTCCAAATTAGGCCAGTAAATTCACCAAAGTTGTGCTGGCAAAGTGCCATGTATTTACAAGTGCAATTACAGCTTCTGGCATCCCACTCCATTAAATGACAAGCAGCGCAATCCAGACTGACAGTGTGTAGAATTAAAATCAAACATGTATCTTTGAAAGTTTGCACCAATAAAGGCGTCTCCTGCTCCGGCAATAAAAATTTCACACCTATTAACGCAATATCTGTGCATACTCTCCCGCTCTATCATTGTAATGTGGCTGGGGACGTTCAAATGGATTTATAAGACAGGAGAGAGACAGCGAGAGAGAGAGTTCTCAAGGGAAGATGAACCACAGCCCTGTGAGTTTGCCAGTAACAGTGGCCCTGTCATGGGTTTGTGAATTTCACAGTTTAGTGCTAATAGGCAGATTATGAAAAGAAACTAACCATGTCCACAAATCCCTTTACTTTTCTGCACTCGGTACTGCCAGTTTAAGCAAAAAACTGTATATTAATTCATGTTTGTCGTCAGAGCAAGTCCTTTAACCTATCTGTGATCTCTATACATCTGCATTATTTATACATGGCCTCATTATGCATGCATTACTTTAAGTAAATGTACTTTAGCATTAAGCAAATGACTTCGCTGTTTGGTTGCATTGCCGTTTAAGACCATATCTGGGATAATCTTGCTCTCCCTTGCTTCCTAGGCGAGAAAACAGTCCGATAACCATCTCATCTCCTCGATCTCTCTATCAGATGCTCACAGGAGATGATAGCTAACATTCAGGCCCTCTGCGCTCGGTCTAACCGAATATCAAACAGATTTTCCCCGGTGTGCGTACAGAAGCTCCCACCTTTTAGGAAGGCTAAGTTCATCTATGTAGGCTATTAGAGCGGACTGCAGTCAAATTGACTGTGACCCCCCCTCAGCACATGTTGTAGTGGCGACTAGAGCATTCAGGTGAAAAAATAAATGAGTTCATTTAGACAGCTCCATCAAAACAAGACCGAGATGACAGGGCCTAACTGAGAACTCCATCTGGAGCGGACAGAAGTTATCTGAGGGCCAATCAGGTCCCTCATCCATTTCCATTTCATCAAGCCAACCTACTTCTCTATCTTCTCCCCCCATTTCCAGCCTGTTTTTGATAATGTATGCTTCCTGCATTTTTAAGGTTCATGATAGCAGCCGTATAGACATCTCCATATGAATGTATGCGGGTGGGGCGCGAAGAAGAGCGAATGATAAGAATTTAGTGGACCCTGCAGAAGCCCTCGGTGGTTTTTCCGCCACATATCAAAAAGGGCATTAGATTCTGGCATGCTTGAGAAGTTTGGCTTGGCGGGGTTCCAGGCCGTAATAGCCGGGGATATGTAGGTTCTGAATAAGGTGCACTTGTGCCGCCAGTCGAACGGGGGAATAGCGGTTTGCGCTGGCAGGGCGCCTGACCACAGACGCTGCAATTGTCCCCCCCTTGTCTCCCCCCTCCCCCTCGTCTTTCACATGGGCCGCGTTAAGCGCAAACGCAAGCGTGCCAGGAAAGATCGTTAGCTATTTAGATGGGCAAAGTCTTGGAGAAAAGATAAGTGCCAGAAGAAGGGAGGGGGGCTATGAAAAGTTTGAAGCCTCAGGCTTCTATGACTTTTAACATCATTTTCTAATATTTCGCCATCCTATCTTCCTTTTTCTTCTCCAAAGCCAGTGCAACTGTCAGATTTCCAAAGGATGCGCCCAGTGTTTCTGCTAATTTTAATTGGCTCAGTAGGAATCGTTTTCCATTGGGGATTACTGCAAGCTGTTCTAATATAAGCTAGGGTGGTGCTTTTGTTCGTGCCGGATGTGTGTGCGCATCACCGCAGGTCAGCTTTCAACACCTAAAGTGGGACAGGTAGAGTTGGCGGGGCAGGGGCTAAAGCGTATCCTCATCGTCCGTCCGCCTGTAAGACTTAATTACGGCACTTTATGAAATAGTAATTATGATAATGGCAACACATGGATGTAATATTGAATTTTTAATAAAGAACATCACTTTTTTTCTCGGAATAACTCTTAGATGTAGCATTTGCTTAACACTTAGTGCTTGAAATGCCTCTCTGGTTGTGTAGCAACGGAATAATTCATTAAAACAAATTCCACATTATTACAAAGGCCTCAAATGAAATGTGACCAATACTAAAAGATGTAATGCACTGGTATAAAATATGCATGAAATTATGTAAATTATGGAAGTGGGGTGGAAAAAGACTTGCAGCTATACTTTGGGGTTTCCGACAGATCACCCGGGATTTGTACAACTGGTTACTTTTGCTCTCGAAAATAGAGTGGAACCATCACATTGTCGTTGTACAGACGGCGCAAGTGCGTTCTTCAGTCAAAATACTCACGCCAAGTAATTTCCTGTTTGTTTTTGTCATTTTTATAGCAAGTGCACACCATTGGGTGGGGGTTGAATCCATAATGTTCTCAGACGGCTTCCTTGCTACACTTTAGGAATTAATAGGAACTGGAATTATTTCATTTTTAGTAGGGCTGGCAAACGATTATTCGCGATTAATTGCATACAAAATAAAAGTTTGATTTTGCCTAATATATGTGTGTATACTGTGTGTAATTATTATGCATATATAAATACAAGCACATTCATGTATATATTTAAGAATTAAGTATATATATATTTATTAAAATTTTTATAAAATTTATATTATATATATATATAAATAAAAATATTTTGTACATATTTCTCTTAAATATATACATCAATTTGTTTGTATTTATACATACACATAATAATTACACATAGTGCACACACATATATAAGGCAAACTCAGACTTTTATTTTGTATGCGATTAATCGCGATTAATCGTTTACCAGCCCTAATTTTTAGGTAACTGAGTCTTTAAACCTGAAAACTTTCAACTAAATTTGAGTACTTGGGATCACATGCTGCTTGCAGAAAATGGCCTATTGGAAAAAAAAAAGATTTTTTTTAAACCTGGAAAATGGCTGCAGTCAAAGCCCAAATGAAGGTAACAGCAGGGACAGGAAGAGATTAATCAAAAAATGGTTACAACTGGTTACTTTTGCTCTCAAAAATAGAGTGGAACCATCACGTTGTCATTGTACAGACGGCACAAGTGCGTTCTTCAGTCAAAATACTCACGCCAAGTAATTTCCTGTTTGTTTTTATCATTTTTCTAGCAAGAGCACATCATTGGGTGGGGGTTGAATCCATAAAGTTCTCAGACGGCTTCCTCGCTACCCTTTAGGAATCAATAGGAACTAAAACTATTTCATTTTTAGGTAACTGAGTCTTTAAACCTGAAAACTTTCAACTAAATTTGAGTACTTGGGATCACGTGCCGTTGACAGAAAATGGCCTATTGGAATAAAACTGATTTTAAAACCTGTAAAATGGCTGCAGTCAAAGCCCAGAGGAAGGGAACAGCAGGGACAAGAAGAGATTAATCAAAAATGGTTACAACTGGTTACTTTTGCTCTCGAAAATAGAGTGGAACCATCGCATTGTCGTTGTACAGACGGCGCAAGTGCGTTCTTCAGTCAAAATACTCACGCCAAGTAATTTCCTGTTTGTTTTTATCATTTTTCTAGCAAGAGCACACCATTGGGTGGGGGTTGAATCTATAATGTTCTCAGACGGCTTCCTCGCTGCCCGTCTGTCTCGTGTCATTATCTCGATTTGGACGTTTCACTTCATTTTAACAAATGGCCTCCGTCACAGCGCGTTCCGGGTGCTGGGGAAGAGGCGTCCATTTTGGAATTTGATCAAAGAGAGCAGAATTGTGTTTGATAATGTTACACCCTCTGGATTTTCAGTTCACCGAGAGGTGTTGTTCGTTTTCAGTGTGGATGTTTAGTATGTGCATTTGGTTGAACTGTCAGTTTAGTCTTTAAATTCAGTGTGTGATTAATTATAGATAATGACTTTACCATCCTAAGCCCATTTTTTGCCTCTTATGCTGCAAAAATGTGATTCAAATGTGAATGTGATTCGATTAATTAATCTGCATATCATGCAGTCGTTTAATTTTTAATTGATTGATAAAAAAAAGTATCTTGAGTTTATAACTCAGCATCAGTTAAACAGGCTTAGGTGTGCTGAGGTTCTGACATGAGAGCAGGGGGAGTATATCCTGAATATGCTACAAAATATCCTAATCTGACATTTTTATTGCTGGTTAATGCAAAGGGATTTGCATGTTGGGATGTATTATCTTACTGTAACAATGGAGCGTTCATGTCAAAACCCAAACGTGAAGTACACGTTTCTCAGCTGTCATTGTCTGTCATCTCTTTCTCTCTCTCATCTGCTGCCCTCTATTGGCATATAAATAGAGGGAGAAACTCCAGCACAAAGAGCTCTGCTTAAATCCAGTGCATATGGCCAGCATTTTTTGCATTTGTATTAAACACATTCCATATCTCAGATTAAACGCATTTCATTTTCTTTATTACCCTCCAGATTGATTTGGTCATAAGAAATGGTAAACATTCAACATCCTGATAAAAAGCGCATTACTGTAAATAGATTAAATATGAGAAATGTTGTTTGTTCACCAGAGTATCTTGATAAAAGGTATGACAGCTCTCATATTATTGCATGTGCAGAAGGATAATAGTCACCATTAAAATCATTCTCAATCACAGCCTCAACCTCTCTCTGACATATTACAGCTATTCACTATAATAGTTCACTGTTCCTGTTCAAATCCACATTGTTTATTCATGAAACAAAATATGTTATTACATTTAGTGTTTTACAGATGTAAATCATCTGTGATCATTTACATCAAGACTGAACAGTCGCTGTCTGAAACTGTGACGCGTGTTGAATGAAAGTGGATCATGAGTGTTTGTAATTATATCCCATTTTGCTTCAGACTATGAGTTGAAATGATCATTACAGCGCTGGTGATTTAAGCCTCGTGGATGTGTTTATCTCAGCTTGAATATTAATTAAATACATTATTTCCTGGTACTTTTTTATCGCTAATGGCGTGAGAAGACACTAGGAATCTGGTGAACATGCAGAGCTGTTAATTTGTATTTTAAAAACTGTAATATTTCAATTATGCATTCTTTATCAGAATATGACTTTGCTGAATTGAATCCTTAATGTGGAAACATCCTAAATTACATTCAATTAAACAGGATTGTGTGTATTAGATAAACCACATGTGGTGCAAAAACCCTTTAGGAATCAACTGGAATTATTTCATTTTTAGGTAACCGAGTCTTTAAACCTAAAAACTTCCAACTAAATTTGAGTGCTTGGGATCACGTGCCGTTGGCGGAAAGTGGCCTATTGGAATAAAATTGATTTTAAAACCCATAAAATGGCTGCAGTCAAAACCCAGAGGAAGGGAACAGCGGGGACAGGAAGAGATGGATCAAAAAATAGGAAGAGAATGCAAGAAATGATTGCGGCGTGATAAGAATTATGCCAATAGCAGCAAAACCTGGGCGAGCGAACAGGATACGGTTTGTTTTTATTGGCCGGTTGCTTTGAGAACGCTACATAAACAGGGCAAGTGCATCGACCACCATTTGAAGTAAAGACTAACATGCGCCTGTGAACCAAGATGGATCAGCTTTTAACTTACATTAATGTCAGTTGATTACACGTTGCGGACAGGTAAATAGACCCACGACTAGAGGTTGAATAGCAAAAGCTCTTAAAGGTGAAAATGGCTGCTTTAAATAGCATTCGTTCTTTTGATTATACAACGCAAATATTCGCAAATTTAAAAACCGGAATGAAAATATCCCAAGCCCTGTCAGAATTCTCGCGGTCGGCGTAATTATCAAGCCGAATGTGCTCGTGGACTAGCCTATAATCAGCTGTTTTAGATGGATTTTTCTGCCTCTGTCATCTGTCCTGGAAAATTACAGTACAGCTGACTGCCGTATATTGAGGAATTGTGTCATATACTGGCAATTTCCTGCCCATGTCAGACATTCTTTACTTTAATATGACTGCCATTGCTCTTAATAAAACGCTCTCCTCCATATACATTGGCTGCCATGTCCCAGAGTACGGCGTGCTCTGCTCAATACCCTCTTTAAATATTTACCTCTGCTGAATGACAATGGGAGTCGAGGAAAATAAGCTCCAAATTGTGAGTCCCTCACTGGTGCTTATAGTCTTAAGCAGCCGCGTGGAGAGCTTAGAGACACTGCGCAGCAGAAAATGGAATTTCCTATCAGTTGATCAAAATGCAGCCGCAGCCGCCGCGTGTCTATAATTCACCGGCCTGCACCGCGGGATTGTTTAAGGAATCCTAAATTAAGAGAGAGATTGAGATGCTGTCGGGCAAGCAGTTCCCCCATCAAAAATCAGCCCTGAATGTCCATCAGAACACGGGGTGGAAGGACGGTGGGCGAAACGCTGCCATGGTGGGTCAATTCTAAGCGTGTCGCCTTTAACGCGCCAGCCTCCGATAATGAAAGACAAATCAACACGCCTGAGAAATACATACCTCTCTGTAAGAAGCGTGTGGAACAGCTAAACAAAAATTAGAGCCCCAGCGCCAGTAACAGGTAACAACTGAAATAAATCAAACGCATTTCCTCGCTCGTTTAGATCAATTGTTACTGCAGTCATCACGCTTAATGTTTCCCAGTAGATCATTTAAATGAGCTTTGGCGTTTAGGGCTTCTGCTGAATTCTAATCTACTATTCATTTGTCCTCAGGTTGGAAACACAAACTGCTTTATGGTGCTGCTTGTCTAACGGCCGCCGATTGCACTTAAAAACTTTGATTTACTTATGTCTGCCGCAATTAGTAGCGTATTAAAGGAAATCAACTGTCAGCTCACGTTTTAGAGATTTCTAGATACATTATTTGGACGTCCTTCAAGGTGCTTTTGCACAAGAAATGCTACCAAGTACAATTGCATTGGAAACAGATACGTTTGTTCTGCTGGTTTATGTTGGTGTACCATACGGAATTTTTTAAAGGTATTTAGCGATAGGCTAGGTGGTTTATTCAACTGATATATCACCATTTTGAGACTCTTAGTCGGATGTGTTTGATTAAATACTAGTTAACAAAATTGCAGAATGTAGTTTTTTCTATGTTTTTGAAAGGAGTCATCAAAGCTGCATTTATTTGATCAAAAATATGATTTTTAATGTTCTTTAAAGAATTCTCTATTTGATCCAACATAGAGTAAAATATTGTGAAATATTTTTACTATTTAAAATAACTGTTTTCTATTTGAATATATTTTAAAATCACAGATTTTAAATAGTAAAAAAAAAAATCATTTTGCTGTTTTTGCTGTAGTTTGGATGAAATAAATGCAGGCTTGGCTAGCAAAAAATCCTTTTTAAAAAACAAAAAATGATTATGATATATATATTGATGTCCAAACACTTTTGACTGGTAGTGTACATAGTTAAATACTATTTTTATACAATATACAATAACATTTTTATTTAGTTTTTTGCTATGTTTTTAAAAGATGTCACCAAAGCTTTATGTTTTTGATCAAAAATACAAACCATAAAACTGTAATGTTGTGAAATATTTGTACAATTTAAAATGAACGTTTCCAATTTTTACAAATGTTAAAATGTAATTTAATCCTGTGATGGCAAAGCTAAATTTTTAGTCTTTGCTCGAGTTTTCAGTGTCACATGATCCTTCAGAAATCATTCAAATAACACTGAAAATAAATAAATTAATTATATATATATATATAAACTCACACATGATGTATACAACGAAATGGAAACTTATATTTTTATAATATATTTAATATTTTTTAGAAATTAATTTTCCAGTAACTTTTCATTTTAAATTAGGGCTGTAAAACTATTAATTGCGAGATTAATAGTTAGGATTAGGAGAAATATGTTATTTATGTACAATTTTTTTTTATTTATATATAATATAAATTATATAAAAATTATAATACATACATATACTTGTAAATATGTCTTAAATCTATATATGAATGTGTTTGTATTGACATATACAAAACAATTACGCACAGTACAGACAAATTTATTAGTCAAATTCAAACTTTTATTTTGCATGCGATTAATCGTTTGACAGTCCTATTTTAAATATTTTAAGAGTTAAAATATTTTAATATTTTACAGTGTTAAATTGTTCATTTATGCACCTACATAGTGTTTTTCCCAACGATATCAATCAGTGCCCTCTGATATCAGATATCATTATATCAGTCATTGAAACGCTTATATTGGTCGACCACTAGACTTAAACTCTGTTATGCATAAAAAGATCATAAAAAGCATCAAATGCCAGTTTTCTCAATGCTGAAGCTCTTACCACCTTCATTTGAATCAGTTGTTGATCTGTCCTATAGTCTTTTGTTATGTGGGCATTTCTCAGCAACACCCTTTTCTGATTTCCCCAGATATGCAAGAGTGACTGACAAAGCAGCCTGATCCGGTCTTATTTTACAAGTTTAGCATATTTACCGAGCTGTTTGAGAAGCTGAGCTATTTTCAGCCAGGATAATGGATGCTGCTATGCTGTGCAGAGTTTTAATGACTTTCCTACACATTAAAATAATCTGTCATTTCAATTAAAGCTCTGTCAGCTGCGTGATGCCTCCCCGCACCTCCCGTACAGTGTCAGCACACTCCTTTCCTCCTCCGGTGGGAGTTCACTCAAAGCCCCCCCAAAAAACAAAGCGGAGTTTCAAGGGAAATTGTTTGACAGCAGCTTAAAAGCGAGTCAGGAATAACTTATCAGGTGAGGGCACGCGCTCACTTTAAAGGGTCATTTCATTAAGATTACATTCCCTTCACTCAAAACACAGAGAGAGTACGCAAACCTAAAGAGAGGAGAAGTTTTATGGATCACTGAACTTTTTTGCTCTTACATGTAGAGTTTTTCCTCAACAGATACACCGACGAGGCCTCTTTGAAAAGCAGCAAGTACTTAATCAAGGATCTAGCTTGTTTTCCTTTAGATAAACACATACATATAACATCAGTGTTTGACCTGCCTATGATCAGATCTTCTCAGGGGCCTCTCTTAAATGGAAAGATGGTTGTATAGATTATAAAAAAATGAGTATGAGGGGTTTTGCAGGACTAGTCGCTTCATAACTGAGTTACAGTTTTGTTTACTGAAGAGCCCTTGACCTACTTTCAGTTCATCATTTATTCAATCTAATTTAATTCGCTTCATAGCCATGTTCTTAAAGAAAACAACAGAGCTTGACCTGAAGACGGTCTCTAAAAGCATCTAATGTTCAATGTTATGATTGCTAATTAGGAACTGACTATTAAAACTGCACTCTGCTCTGTTTTTCGTTGTTTTTAGTGTATCGGTGACTTCATGAGATGTAAGCCCTCTTAAGACTGAATTTGTGTCCTTCAAATGAGACCCAGCTGAAATCTGTTTCACATTAGCTGCTCCAGGACTGATATCTGTGAATACACCTGAAACTATTTTTTATATTCATGAAGTCCTCTTTTCATATACTGTCAGAAAAATGTGTAAAAATTGTACCTTTAGGGGTACAACATCTTGTCAGTGGGGCAGTACCCTTGAAGGGACAACTTTGTACCTTATCTACCACTAAAAGGTGCATATTAGTATCATAGAGTAGTAATATGTATTTTTAAGGTACTGCTAAGATTCTTTAGGGGGAAGTATGCTACAAAGACGTGCTTTTAAATGGCAAGCTGTGTCTATAGGGTTTTTTTTAGTCAGTGTAAAGGTTTTCAGAAAATGTTCTAAGTATAAGGTCACGAGTTAGTCCAACATAAATGTATTATTTGGGATATTTCATTTTCTATTTATTATTTAATTGTTTATTTTGATAAACACATGTTGCAAAAATATATACAGTTGAAGTTAAAAGTTTACACACACCTTGCAGAATCTGCAAAATGTTAATTATTTTACCAAAATAAGAGGGATCATACAATATGCGTGTTATTTTTTATTTAGTACTGACCTGAATAAGATATTTCACATAAAAGACATGTACATATAGTCCACAAAAGAAAATAATAGCTGAATTTATAAAAATGACCCCATTCAAAAGTTTACATATGCTTGATTCTTAATACTGTGTTGTTAATTGAATGATCTACAGCTGTTTTTTTGTTTGTTTGTTTAGTGATAGTTGTTCATGAGTCCCTTGTTTGTCCTGAACAGTTAAACTGCCCACTGTTCTTTAGAAAAATCCTTCAGGTCCAACAAATTCTGTGGTGTTTCAGCATTTTTGTGTATTTGAACCCTTTCCAACAATGACTGTATGATTTTAAGATCCATCTTTTCACTCCGAGGACAACTGAGGGACTCGTATGCAACTATTACAGGAGGTTCAAACGCTCACTGATGCTTCAGAAGGAAACACAATGCATTAAAAGCCAGGGGGTGAAAACTTTTGCAATTTGAAGACCAGGGTAAAATTCACTTATTTTGTCTTTTGGAAAATATGTAAGTATCTTTTGTAGCTTCTGAAGGACATTACTAAATGTAAAGAAAATGCAATATTTAGGCAAATTAAGAAAAATGTGCACATCTTCATTCTGTTCAAAAGTTTTCACCCCCAGCTCTTAATGCATCGTTTTTCCTTCTGAAGCATCAGTGAGTGTTTGAACCTTTTGTAATAGTTGCATATGAGTCCCTCAGTTGTCCTCAGTGTGAAAAGATGGATCTCAAAATCATACAGTCATTGTTGGAAAGGGTTTAAATACACAAAAATGCTAAAAAACTGAATTTGTGGGACCTCAAGGATTTTTCTAAAGAACAGTGGTCAGTTTAACTGTTCAGGACAAACAAGGGAACAACTAACACTAAACAAAAACAACAAAAATCACAAAAAAAAATCACTGTGGATCATTCAGGTAACAACACAGTAAGAATGGAGTGTATGTAAACTTTTGAATGGGGTAATTTTTATAAATTCAACTATTATTTTCTCTTGTGGACTATATATAAATGTCTTTTATGCAAAATGTCTTATTCAGGTCAGTACTAAATGAAAAATAACATGCATAATTAATTGCAAACTTTTGACTTCAACTGTGTATTTATTTTTTGTCATGTATTAACAGAGATTTATGCAATGCTTATGTGGGACACAGCTAAATACTGATTATTTTATGTTTAATTTAAATTATTATGAGTACCTATCACAGTGCATGAGAAATTCATTCTAGTAAAAATGTGCAAAACGTGATTTATTAATCATTTAGCCTCTAATGCTTTAAAAACACAGTTTACTGTATAGTTACATTCCTGGAACTAGACAGCCACACAGGCTTCCCCCCCACCCCCCCTCAACATATTTATTGTTCTCATTAAATCTGCAATATATATACTGAGTCTTTTGCTGTCTAGCCTAAAAGTGTTACCTTTTACTGGTGGGCATATAGAAAGCATATATAATTAAATGGAACATTCTAGTTTCTTCACTAAAATAGCGAATAAATGAGGAAGCAGAGATATTTAAAACGCTCCTGTGTGTTTATTACTACATTCACACTGTTTCTGTAATATAGAAAGCAGTGATATAAAGAGGATTAGAGCAGCCTATATATCAATAAGACACTTTGGCTGGAATAATTGCATTAGTATTTACTTTTCTCCACTTCATCTCAGCCCTCGCCTACAGCCATATATCACTGCCTGAGAGAGAGAGAGAGAGAAAGAGAAAGAGAGAGAGAGGAAGAGGAAGACAGAAAATTCCATTCAGTCAACACAATCCAGCAGGGAAGACTGATAGCAAGATAGAAGGGTAAAGAATGAGAGAGAACTCAGAATTTCTTTGGTTTGTGAGCATTCGGTTTGTCAGTGTGTGCGGTTACAGTGTTGTACAGAGTGAACGGTTCTGTGAGACGCTTTAAATAATCCAAGCAATATGAAAATCCTAATGGCACTTTGATGCATTGGGTTGGGTTTTTTGCATTAGAGAAACAGGTGATATGTTTGTATTATTTGTCAACAGTAGAGGGAAAAAAATGAGCAAAATGCTGACATTTTCATTACGACTGTGCTTAAATCGCATTCATGGTCGTTGGTGGGAGGATATCACAGGGTCTATGAATTTAAAGTGCTCCCATTTTTATCGAAGCATGTTGCTCCCTTTTCTTCTTTGACTGTGTAACCTATTGTGAAAAACTAAGTATAAGCCGATCAGAACAGTTTTTTATCAAAACCAACCCATCAGTGAATTGATTTGTTCAAATGGAACCTGTTAAAAAGTGATTCACTAATCAAAAAAAAACCTGTACCAAAAAAATTTGCTGATTCATTTAGCAACTGTGCATAATAAGTAACTTTATTAATAATTACAGTATTATTCAAAATAACACAAACTGTTAAAATAGATGAATCTTTCAAATTAAGCATTTTTAATTTAAATGGAAATGTTTTATTTCATTTAATGAATTGATTTGTTTAGAAGGAACCTGTTAGAAATGATTCACTGATTCATCCAGTCCCTGTGCAGAATAAAATTTAAATAATTACAATTATTCCCCTACATTGTCCATTTTCTCTTTAAATGAATTTGAAAACCTGAAACTGAACAAAGTTTTTAGTGAATCAGTTCATTCAGATGATTCCTCAAAACAGAAAAAAATAATTTATTCGCTGATTCATTTAAGACACCACCACTGCATTTTGTCTTTTTTAGCGATATACAAAATACTATTATGATAATTATTACAGCAATTTTGCCAAATAATACATTTACAACCTGCACACCCAAATTTTTGAATCTCTCAAATTAAGCATTTTTAAATGAAACTGAAAAATTGTTTTCAGTGAATCAGTTGATGGATTCATTTAATGAACTGATTTGTTTAGATGGAATATACCTGTTATAAAGTGATTCACTGATTCAGATTCACAAATTCAAATCTTTACACTCATTCCCCCAAATTTTTCATTGGTCATCTTTCAAATTAAGCCTTTGTAAATGAAATTTAAAAAATATTTTTTACTGAATCTTGATTCACCCAATTTGTCAGTTTGCTTTGTCAAATTAAGCATTTTAAATCATTTTAGTGAATCAGTTTATTCAGATGGCTCCTTTAAGTTGATCCATAAATGATTCACTGTTTCATTTAAGTAACTGTGCAGGCACCACCACTGCATTTTATGTATTTTTTTAGTGATATACAACAAAATATGATTATTATTACAAGAATTTTTCAAAATAACATATTTAGCAAAATGGTCCTGTTTGTTAAAGTATTTGATTCCAATTATGATGTTTTCTGGTGGTTAAACAGATCAATTTACACTAATGAGATCCTCACTGTTTTGCATATTTATAGTTCAATACAATACTTTATGTATTTCATTAGTAGCAGATAGCCTAGCTAATTATATTCAAATGGTTGACTGTAGTTGAACTACTTTTTAAATTATGAGCAGCTTGTCAAGTTACAGTTTCAAAGCAGACCCAGCAAGGTCTAATAAATACCTTAAATTGTCAATGTACTGTATAACTCAGTGGGATATTCACGGCCCCTGGTGACGTCTGTGGTTAATCATTTAAATTCTATGTGAAATGATATGGGTATGCAAAAGAAGAGCAACAGAACTCCAGATATGATTACGCCAGTAATGATTTAAAGTGTCTAAACTTCACCTGCTTTGTTCTATTTATAAAACATCCAGACTTGCGCTTATTATCTCATCGCTTTCTCACCGTTCCCTGTTTCCCTTCCGTCCCGACAGTTTTTTCATGTGTCAGTTTTCTTTCCCTCTGCCGGTTTTCCTCTCTCTGACAGTCAACCTTTACAATGAACGCATTAAGTTTTCAGCAAATTACATTTAGGCGAGCGTTTATGGTGCCAAACACTTCAGCCTTTAATCCGCTTTACTGTAGGCAGATGTATCGCCCTACATTTGCCGCACTTAACATATGTAAATTTGGCAGGTAATACACATCCCGCCTGACATATTATGTTTTTATACCTGTTAAAAACACTCTGAACCTAGGATTTCTCCCACTACAGGATACAGGGCCTGATACTTCAAAGTAAATGCCTGCTAAGCAACATTAACAGGTGTAAACAGTGAGTCTGATGCCGTTAAGCTTCGCACGACGCTTAGGTAAATTCCGCTTCATTTGAAAAGCCTTCAGCTTTTCTTAGTAGAGGCCAGCATTCGCATGCCCCTCCACCCCCTACTCTTCTTTCTCTCTTCTCTCTCTGCTCCTGACCAGAGTTATCACATTTCCTCTGGGAGTGCGGTGTGCATGATTGCAGACCTGCCTTGTCAAAAATCTGCCCAGTGTTTCTATATTTCTTTGTGAGACGTCCTACTGCTGAATAATGCATGAGACCTGCTCTCATTACATTTCTTTCTCTCTCTCGCTCTCTCTCTCTCTTTCTCATCCCGTAGGTTGAGGTAGCAGAAGCGACAGCTCAGGCAGAGATGGTCACCCCTTTCCCAGCAGCCCCTGCTTCTGCTCTCATCAACTCCACTGCCCACTGCTGACAAAATGGGCTTATTTGACTCCTCACCCCGTGGCACAGATGAATAATTCACCTCGCCGCTGCACTGCTGGGGAGGCGCAGGCAGGTTTGCATTTGACAGAGCGTGGACAGTGGATTATGGGATTGCGCAGAGGTGCTCCACTCCCAGCCTGTCCAAGAGAAAGGACTTCAAACTGCAGCTGGGCCCGTCGAAGCCCGGCTTTGGTAGAACGACACAATGCTGCTTGTGCTATAGCAAGGATTGTGTATGGAAAAAGCAGATCTGAGTACTATATATGTACTCTTTTCGTATCAAGAGGCTTCGCTAGATGCAGTTGCATTGAGAACGTAGACAGTCGTGACACAGTGACTGATCTGGTCACACACTTAATTTGAAAAATGTAGCTCAGTTAGCAAAACCTGTCTACATAAGCAGTTAATATCAAGGGAGGCACCTTAAATTTCCATTAAACCTCCTTAGTGACTGATTTTGAACACTGTACATAAATATTTGGCAGTCCACACGGAAGAGTCTCACTTGATTTCAGTTGAGTTTTATGTTAACATGATGATTGCATGCATAGATTGCAACAATCAGGTTCTGGAAGTAAACTCTATTCATTTTCTCCATAGGATGAACTGATTTCGAACAATAACTTATTATCAGCTACAAGGTTGTTAACCTATGGCGTATGCTATTGTTGAAGCTATCAGACAGCATTTTTAATTTTTTTTCCACAGACATTTTTAGTATATTTCTACAAACACAGCAAAAATCATTTTTTACAGTGTAGGATTTAGATTTTGAATCAGTTCTTTTAACTTTAAAACTGAAAGGGAAAAATTGATTTTATAAGTGAATTAAGCAACTTTGTCCTTTTATTTATTTTATTATTTTATTTTAGTTTGTTTTTAATATGTAGTCTGTATAGTGTTTTCTTTAATTTTTTAAGTTATTTTTGTACATTAAATAAAAATGAGAAATGCTTAACAAAAATAAGTTTATTTATTTATCTATTTACTTATTTTGGATTTTATTTAGTTTTATTTAGTTATTTAGTTTATTTAGTTAATGCTTATTTCACTTTTTTTAAATCATCATTTTTATTCATAAGTACCAAGGCCGCTGAAAAACTAGATACTAGATACAGAGGTCAAAAGTTTACATACACCTTGCAGAATCTGCAAAATGTTAATTATTTTATCAAAATAAGAAGGATCATACAAAATGAATGATTTTTTTTTATTTAGTACTGACCTGAATAAGATATTTCACATAAAAGACTTTACACATAGTCCACAAGAGAAAATAAGTTTAATTTATAAAAATGACCCCGTTCAAAAGTTTACCAATGCTTGATTTCTAATATTGTGTTGTTTGTTACCGGAATGTTTTTTTTTTTTTTTTTCAGCGATAGTTGTTCATG
>JAHKKF010496379.1:0-15711 GCA_019740295.1 Labeo calbasu | reverse complement strand
AAATAAAATAAAATAAAATCTATAAAAATAAAATAATATAAAATAAAATAAACACTTTATATAAAAAATAAAATGAGATGAATGCTATAAAAATAAATTAAAATAATACAAAATAAAACGAACACTATACAAAAAATAAAAAAGATGAATTCTATAAAATTCTAAAATAAATTCTATAAAATAAAATAAAATAAAAAAAATATTGTGAGCAATGCTGTGTGGAGCTTTGGAATAATAAAATAAAATAAGATGAATGCTATAAAATTATACAATGAAATTAAATGAAATGAAATCAATTAAAAAATTTCATTTTGAGAGCTATGCTTTGTGGGTCCAGTGTTCATCTATTGCTCACTGGTACATCAATTTAAGATGAATGCTATAAATAATAATAAAACAAAATAAAATAAAATAAAATAAAATAATGTTGAGAGCAATGCTTTGTGGGTCCAGCATCCAACTAGTGCTCACTGGTACATCAACTTGAGATGAATGCAGTAGGACGACGGTGTTCCAAATTGAATTATTAATATTTTTATTGGAACACTATCATCCTACTACATATAGAAAATAGGCATACTGAATTTTCAAATATAGTACAGTATGACCTGCACAAAGCGTAACTTTCTATACAATCTTCTGCATTCTGTTTTATTCTTTCTGGTTTGATACTCCCAATATGACCTTTGTTGGAACAAAACCTTAAGGCAATACAACTTTTGATTTCTCAGCACCTGGAAGAATTTTCTGTCTTGCAGACATCAATGTGTCAGACTGCCCAGCAGGAAGTCAAACATGGCAAAGGAGCTCACAAGAACCTGGGCTCTCACCTCACCTTTACATCTACAACAACTCACACTTCACTTTAAAGTACCTACTAGAAAAAAAACAAAGGGCCGAACTAAGCTCCGTGAACTTTACAGGAGCTAGAGGTACATGCAAAATCATACAGAAAATATTAATTGCTTAAACAGTTCCCCCAGAAAATAAAGATCAGTCATTTACTCACCCTCATGTTGTTTCAAACCTGTATGACTCACTGTCTTCTGTGAAACACAAAAGAGGAAATTCTAAAGAATTGTACTGGTCGTTTTTCTCCACGCAGTTCTTTTGAACTGAAACTGAGGCTTTCGAGATTTTAAAAGGACAAATTATTCTTTTCAGTTAGATGTTTTAAATAAATTGGTTGATGTAGTTCACTAACCTAGTGTGTTCATGACTGATCTAGTTCTCCGGTTCACTGACTCAATGTGCTCAATAAAGAGGAATATTCTCAGTAAATAGTTTTTGTCTATCACATGGATTCAGAAAACTCAATAACACTCTTATGGTAATTTTGCGTCCTTAAAATGCTTAAAAGCTTCAGTCTCCATGGGTTCTAATTGCATGGAAAATAACCAGTATAATTTTCCTTTTGTGTTTCATGGAAGAAATAAAGTCACACATGCTTGTTGTCTGATCCCCTGATAGACTTAAGTGATGCGTCAGCTGCAATAAAGCTTTTGATTCCAGAAACTGAAAATATAATAAGGAATAAATTGGCGATAATGTTGGTAATAGTGTTGATGCTAATAAAACTCATAATGGAAATGTCAATAGAATCGATTTAAAAATTCAATATATCTCAAGCAAGTGACATTTTATATTTCATTGTTTTTCTGACTGTATAAGTCGAGCCATCTTACATTCAAAAAGGCTTCGCAAACACAAAAGCGCAATCCTGTTTAGATCTGCTTTGTAACAAGGGAACCTCAGGCTGGAATGAGCTAGTGTACCTACAAGCAAGTCTCCGGCGGGCTGCACTGATTTGCGTGCAGCCGGAGGGTAGGGAGCAGGCCTGCGGGGGAAAGCAGAGCATGTTTCCCCCCCAAGGTTGTCTCACAGCCATTAACTCCTGCCAAGTCATCGCATTGATTCTTACTAAGGGGTTCTGCTTCACACCGGGTTAGACAACAGTTACAAACACAACTTGAAATGGAGAGAGATGGAAGCCAGTGATATGAGCTTTCATGCATCCAAACACTGAAATCAATTTTATGGCATGTTAGGTCAAGGTTACAAATAAAGTCAAACAAAATATACATGTACACATACACCCACACTTACATGCACAAAATAAATATCGAAGGTGAAGAATAAACGCATCTCCTGCTGGTCTGAGCGGGCTGTAGAGAGACCACAGCTCGACACGGGCCAGACAGGAGTGCGTTTCCATGCCAATGAGCTCTATGGAGATGGTCTGGCTCAGAAACAATAGTTGCTGGAATGAGGTACACTACAGTTCTGCTTCATAAATCACCTTGGACTGAATGTAGAAAAAGCTGGGTGCTCCAGCTAGCTGGTTTTGAAACATAAAATCATAATAATAGTTTTGATAATTATGGTTACTAGATAGTAAAAGGGTTAGTTGACCCAAAAATGAAAATTCTGACATTTATTACTCACCCTCATGTCTTTCCAAACCCATAAGACCTTTGTTCATCTTCAGAACACAAATTAAGATATTTTTGATGAAATCCAGGCGCTTTCTGACCCTGCATAGACAGCAACACAACTGACACGTTCAAGGCCCAGAAAGGTAGTAAGGACATCATTAAAATAGCCCAAGTGACATCAGTGGTTCAACCGTTGTGTTATTAAGCTACGAGAAAATTTTTATGCGCAAAGAAAACAAAAATAATACTTTCTTCTCTTCTATGTCAGTCATCGACGTGCGCTCACGAGAGTATTACAACATATTCGTGTGATGTTGCCGACGCCTGAGCTGGCATTCTGACGTAGAACGTCAATCTTTAGGTAATCGTCTGTATATTCTGGTTCATATAAGTAAGGCTGGGCAAAAAATTGCAAGTCATCGTTTCTGTCGAAATCTTCAGACATGTTTACAAAGACTGTTTTATGTACAGCGTCTTCTGCTTGTAAACGAAGCGCAGCACATCTGGGTTCTACATCAGAACACACGCGTCATGGTATTCTTGTAAACGCACATTGAAGACTGACACAGAAGAGAAGAAATTGAGGAATAAGTTTTCTTTGCACACAAAAAGGTATTCTCGTAGCTTCATAACATTACGGTGGAACCACTCATGTCACATGGACTATTTTAACAATGTCCTTACTACCTTTCTGTCTATGCAGGGTCAGAAAGCTTCATTTTCATCAAAAATCTCTTAATTTGTGTTCAAATATGAACAAAGGTCTTATGGGTTTGGAACGACATGAGGGTGAGTAATTAATGGCAGAATTTTCATTTTTGGGTGAAATATCTCTTTTAAAGTGGTATTACTTTAGTTCATAAAATAAGTAAATACAACAGTAAAAATAAAAAAAATACACAACGATTCAAATGTTTGGGGTCAGCATGATTTTTTTAAAGAAATAATACTTTTATTCAGCAAAGATGCATTGAATTGATCAAAAGTGACACTAAAGACATTTACAATGTTACAAAAGATTTTTTGTTCTTTTTTATGCTATTTTTAATATTTTTAAATCAAAGAAACCAGAAAAAAAGTATCAAAAAATTTTAAATAGAAATTGTTTTCAACACTGATAATAAGAAATGTTTCTTGAGTGGGAAATCGGCATATCTGAATGATTTCTGACATATCATGTGGCACTAATTTCAGCTTTGGCATTACAGAAATTTTAAAATACATTTCAGTTATTTAAAATAGTAATATAAATTTTACAATATTACTGTTTTTCTGATCAAATAAATGCAGCCTTGGTGAGCATAAAAGACTTTGTCAAAAACATAAAAAATACTAACCACCCCAAAACACTGAAAGGTAAATAAAGAAAACTTAAAAATACACTGAATACAATGCAAAAAAAACAGTTTGACAGTATCAGAAATATCAAATTGATTTGTGGTTACAAAGATTGGGGGGGTAGTTATAGATATGTGACTTGACTGAAAAACACAAAGGAAAAACCAGCTCATCTTAGTGTATGTTATGAATGTTGGTTCATTATGGGCACCAGCACACGTCCATTAAACACTTTTCTGTGTGTACGTAAGGTTTTGCTTACTGTACATTGTAAAGACCAAATATCTCCACAAGGACAGTAAATCTGAAATCACCACATTGCAGGTCCCAGCCAGTGATCCCCAAGAGAAAAAAAGATAAACATACTAAATAATGAAAGGAGAAGTTCACTTTCAGAATAAAAATGTCCTGATAATTTAAATACCATCTTGTCATCCAAGATGTTAAATTCTTTCTTTCTTATTAAAGAAATTAAAGTTTTTGAAGAAAAAAATTACAGGTTTTTCTCCATATTGTAGACGTCAATGATGGGAAATGGTTTGAAGGTTCAAATTGCAGTTTCAATGCAGCTTCAAAGATTCTACACAATCCCAGCCGAGGAATAAGGGTCTAATTTAGCAAAAAGATCCATCATTTAAAAAAATAAATAAATATTTATACACTTTTTTACCACAAATGCTCGGCTTGCACTAGCTCGTTGGAAAGGTCATGCGTGGTTAGTTCTTCATCTGTGTTCTCCGGTTCAAAAAGGTAGGATGAAAAACTCCATCTCATTTTCTCCTCCAACTTCAAAATCGTCTGACATCATTGTTTTACCTTTTTTGTAAAGGGCGTTTGACTTTCTTTGCTTGTTCACTTTGTAAACACTGGGTCGGTACTTCTGCCTACGTTATGCGTGACCTTTCCAACAGGACTATGTAATGAAGACAAACGTGCATCGCAGAAGTAATGCTAGCCAAGCATTTGTGGTTAAAAAGTGTATAAATATTCATTTTTTAAGGAAATGACAGATCGTTTCACTTGGTTAGACCCTTATTCCTTGGCTGGGATCATGTAGAGCCCTTTGAAGCTGCACTAAAACTGCAATTTGGACCTTCAAACTGTTGGCCACCATTGAAGTCCACTGTATAGAGAAAAAATCCTGGAATGTTTTCCTCAAAAACCTTAATTTCTTTTCAGCTGAAGAAAGAAAGACATGAACATCTTTGATGGCATGGGGGTGAGTTAATTATCAGGACATTTCTATTCTGGAAGTCCAAATCTAAAAAGGTTTGTGTGAGGGCTAGGTTTACAGACAAGAGAGAAACTATCATTCTAAAACAACAGAAGTGAATGGAAAGTCTCACCATGATAGAAAAACAAATGTGTGTGTGAGGTCAGTGAGGAGATCTTCCTTTTGGGAGTGACATTGTTCAGTCCAGGGACTGAAGTCCAGAGGGACTAGATTTAATGAGCTCCAATTTTTGCTCTAATGACCCTCTCTCTACCTCACCCCCCCATCATTTCCCTCTTCATATTCTTCTCTTCTAATCGCTTTCTCTGGTGTGGAGGATATTAACAACCTCTTCCTCATGCACTCAAGGCCATTAGGAGTGCCTGCCTCAGCTGCACACACACGCCAATCATCTCAATTACTCTTATGAGCACACAGAGACTAATATCTGGTGAAACACACACATGCACACATGACAGAAGAATGGGAGAGAGAAAGATCTAGTGAGGGTGAAAGTTGTGAAACTAGGCCACAATACAACACGGTGCATGATCAGTGAAATCTTTATTTCTGTAGTGACAGTAAAGTGTGAGTTGTCATCTGTATTTCCTAATAGCGCTTATGCTAATTTTCGAGGCTGGGGAGTGACTCCAGCATTCTGCAATGAGCAAACATTACAAACTTTTAACGGGTGTCAGTGAAACTTATCTGCAATTTAGTGCCATCAGAACAGTCATAGTTGTTTCGTGCTCTCTGTCAAGCAGTCAGGTAGCCTACATGCACCTTTCCTGCGACGGAAGCCGTTTTTGAACTCACCAGGCTGCAGTACACTGATGCCCAGTGGGTTGGAGGTGCGGTTGGCCACCGTGCTCCAGGTGCCATCGTAATTCCTCCGATAAAGCAGGGCCGCGCACTGGTACGTCCCTGCCTCCTTGCGTCCGGCTCGGGTGATGCTGAGGCGGAAGTTGGTGTTAGTGGGCGTACGATCCACCGTGGTACGCGTGCCCAGGCCCAGCAGCTGGTCGCCCCACTGTAGAGTGCCGTCCCGCGTAAACGTCACCAAATCTCGGAACTCTCCGTCGCCCTCTGCTGGTTGGAAGCGCCACGTGACTGCAGCGGGAACGTTGGGATTGTGCCGCGGCTTCACGATGCACTGCAGGTCAAATGAGTCGCCAAACGTCACGCTGGGCGTACGGGAGGAGGCCGACACGAAGAAGAAAGATTCTGAAGCAACAGAAAAAAAAGGAGAATACAGATTGTAATTAAAAATACTTGTAATGTCATAATGCATTAATACTGAATTCAAATCTTAGCACATATACACTGAAAAAAAAAAAAATGCTAGGTTAACCCAATGCTGGGTGAAATATGGACAAACCCAGTGACTGGGTTGTTTTGATCCAGCGGTTGAGGTGAAATTTTAACCTAAACTTAGTTTTGATTAACTCAACTATTGTTTCAAAATTAAATATTAATTTATTGAACATTTCCAATAAATGTTCATTTCATTGTTCATTTCCAACCAAGGGTTAATTTCCACTTTTTTCGTAGTTATTGGCCTAGAGAGTCCAGAGAATTGTACTGCAGTGTTTTTCCCCCCCAGCTTCTCAATCATTTAACAAACAATTTGATTCACAGCAGTTGTTCTAGAGGCAAAGTTGTCCAGAATGAGGAGTTCTATTATATGATACAAATATTGTATTAAGTGCAACGCACAATCGTTTATGCCCTTAAAAAATGTGATACCGCCCCCCCAGTGGCAGATTTTTTCAAATTTCTCTCAGACCTTTGAGGCCGTGAGTTGAACAGGCCCACTGAGTTTCATTCCGATCGGCCTCCGTTAACCTTGTCTAACAGGTGCTCAAATTTGTCGGCCAATGGTGGTCATGTTTTTTAAGAAATGCAAATGTCCTTGTAGACACTTGTGGTGCTTCAGACCAAGACAGTGCACACCAATTTTCATGCTGATATGATAAATGGTTGCGCAGTTATAGCCATTTTTATGTTGTTTTTTTTTAAGTCTTATTAGTCTAATTATTACCAAGTGGACTAGCTCCGTGATTTTTTTTCCTGTGACCTCAGATTGAGCTCTTACATAAGTTGATCCGTGACCATTCTAACAATTACAATAGGGTTTCAGTGCTACACGCTTCAACCCCTAATAACAATAATCAGCAGCAGCAGTATACATTTATTTAGCATTATGAGACCATTTTTCACTTAATTGACAACTATATACAATTTTTTTAATGAATAAATGAATACAAAAATAATTTATTGAATAAATGAATGATATAAAATTACTTATACAGCATTTTGAGCATAGTGCCCACT
Source organism: Labeo calbasu (assembly GCA_019740295.1). NCBI lineage: Eukaryota > Metazoa > Chordata > Actinopteri > Cypriniformes > Cyprinidae > Labeo > Labeo calbasu. Next base: position 8,391 of record JAHKKF010496379.1, on the reverse strand, counting down.
CTTACCTCAATGTTTTATATATATATATATAAAAAATTAAAGATAAAAGTGTGTGCACAGCAAAAAATGCTTGTACTTGTATGCCACTGCAACATGATGCAATACTGTTCTAGTACTTATTCTCTCCTGTGGAACTATTTCCTAAATTTGCTTGACAGTAAAACAAAGATCTGTTTAGCTGGCAGCGCTGCCCCCTTGGCCCAAGCCTGTCGCACAAGTAAACATGATGAGAGGACTGCGGGTGACTTAATTGTGAATTCACAGCTGATACGGATGAGTATGTGAATCTGCTAATGGGCATATAGACAACAAGCCTATTCCCTGGCGAGTTGCTACTGGCACCCTTCAGTAGCAATTTAGATCTGCATTGCTCATACTACACAAGATCATGGGAAAAATAAACTGATTACAAGGGAATGCCCCGGCTGTTTTGTCTTTCCATTTGAAAAGGAAGCAAATTTCGGGCACAAGATTTCTGGAACTCTAATAATTTTCCCAGTGGAAGGGTAAAGCGCCATTTGGCTACTTCTGAGTGTTTGCGCTTGATATGGATGACAGCAGCTGGAGGCCACACGGAGCCGGAGACAACGAGATCCATTCCCAGCCTACCTGCCAGTGCCCTAATGATGCCACGCCGCTGGTCTGTAACAGAGGGCAGGTTAACGCAACACCCACCGGGCACAAACTTTGCCCAGATCTCAGCGGTACCACAAGGCCTGGCAAAGTTGAGAAAGTGAATTTCATTTGGAGAGCCTCTGTGTCCTTCAATTATGCAAACTATCTATTAAAGGAACGGGGGCAGTAAAGTTAGATGTCTACATTATCAAACTACTCCGTCTGCATGCTAATGAGCCTCAAAGAGTTCCCGGGAGAATTCCCAGAGTTCAGGCGTTCAGTGGGCTGAGAAAGGCTAGCAGGAGTTTGTTCTGTTTAGGAGGAAAGCATGAGAATGGCAGAGTTAATCTACTCTGCGTTGTTTTGATAAAATTTGGACAAGGTGACCTGTAGCATGCCAACTCAATCCTGCGGGCAGCAACGTCGGAAAGCAGCCAAAGCAGATTACACACACATCCTGTGTTTATTGAGCACATGCAAACTAATCCTGCAAGCAAAAAAAAAAAAGGGAAATACACTCTGCTGGATCCTTTTTTAACATTTAATGAGCTCACTTTTGCTCAGATATTGAAAAACACAAATGCCTCAAAAATGGATTATCGGTAGATCTATAGCAGTGTTTCCTACAAAGCTATTCAGCAGTGAAAACTACAGCTCTACAAAAAAATAATCGTATTTTCCCAGAGTTGTGAGGTGAAGCCAGAAGTGATCACAAAAAGACGGTGCATCACAAAATAACAGCAAGAAAACACATCTTTCTCGTCTTGTCTTAGCTGCAAAAAAAACACATTAGGTTCAACTATAGACCAATTCAATGTTTGCAAACAGTGATTATGTTTGAAAATGGCTAAAATGAATTTTAAAAAAGTAAATTTGAGTTTATATTCTCGGAATTCCAAGATTATATCACAGTTCTGACAAAGAAAAATCGAATCGTCATTCGCTCTTTTCAGCTCGGCTCAGAATTGACAAACTTGCTATTGCTGAGTTCAATAGAGTTCTAAAGTCTGAAATACAAGATATAAATTTGCATTTGTGAGAAAAAAAAGTCAGAATTGTGAGCTAAACAATAGGCCTACATTTTTGCTTTTATTCCATGGATTTTACCTTTTTCCCTCCACTTGCTACTAGTGTTTTTCTGCCACCACAATGTGCGCACAGTTGCAAGTGATGTAACTGTGACATCTACTTCAAATTGGTCTATAGTGTTATTTAATTCAGTAAACTCACAAACTCAAGAGCTAACATTTCAATCATTTTGAAAAATCCTTGAATCAAACAATAAATTACTAGTCATCTAACAGTAAGTCTTCACTTTCAGTTACTCAGGATGGGTGACAACACTTATTTTCTTTCTGATCTGATACCAAATGTCCAAACAATGATACTTTTACTTTTATTAAATGGAATGATTTTGTGATTTCTAGCCATAAAATGGTTAACAATTTTGGGTATTTTGCCATTCAAACATTACAAACACTTATTAGCCTAAAATAAATGTCACATTTAGCTTGGTTGTTATTTAATGGACTATAATAACTCCAGTTGAAGCTTATTTTCTGTCATCACCTCAGGAAAGTAAAACTTTCTTTAATGAGTGAAAGAAGGAAATAGTTCTTATTCAAAACAAACATTTGCAACCATACTATTTTACTTTAAAGTTTCCAGTAACACAGTCAATCAATAAAATAAATTAATTAGAGATGTTTTTGATTATTCAAATTTTATGAAACCATTCAAATGGAATTGGAATTAATGGAAAACAGAATATGGTAAAAAATAAAACTGAATTGGAGAAATAAATTAAATTTATTTCATAGGGACTGCCCATTTTTTCATCCAATGTTGATATGATTTGTTAGGGTCTTAATGAAAAGTCTATGTGAAAATGTAAAACTACACCCTTTTTACCTTCTCAAAATCAGCCGTTTTCACAGCGAGCCATTTTGTTGCATTTCTCTTTAAATGAGCTTTTCTCACCCCGCCCCTCTCTGCCGTGGGATGACGAGCAGACTTTAAACTTTATCCGCGAAACTTGCTAACTAGCACATTATTAGAAAAGACGATTTGAAAAGATTCGTAAAAATACCCTTACATTCACTTCTTCTGTAGGTGAAGCTTGATCACGAATGATTCATGTGAACATAGACGCATTTATGTAGATCACCAGGTGCATTTCCTTCAAAAATGCTATCTTCATTATTACATTCAAAAACAAAATACCTCAATCCCTCAATCAGAGACATTCTTGTCTTCCCCTGCACCGGAATCGACACAATGGCGGACTGTCATTGGCCGTCTATCGCGGGAGCGGCCTTGGTCGGTGTGACGTCACACAGTCAAGAATCTGAGAATGGCTTGATTTGAGAAAGGGGATATTACTTATAAAAATTTAAAAAATACCACTGGGTTGATTTTTATCATTATAGGGTGGTTGTGTACACACACTGCCAACACACAATTATGTTCAAACTCACATGTAAAAGTGAGTTTTGCATCCGATGACCCCTTTAAACTTAATAAATTGCTGTTAAATTGTGGAAGTTTCACAATTTCAATTACTTGGACATACTACTTGATTAATATATTTTTCAGTTTAACCATTAAAACCAAAAACTAAAACCAAAAAATAAAAAATGGAATCCAGAAAAATTAAAAGAGAAAAAAACTGAATTTGTGAAAAAATAAAACAGTATTTGGGAAAAATTAAAACAGGTTTCACAGAGCCCTACTAAACCTCTATGACGTCTTTTACTTTCTTCTGAAAAATCTAAAGGATATTTTGAGAAATGTTTGACGTTTTTTTTTTTTTTCTCCATACAATGGAAGTCAATTGTAACCAAAGCTGTTTTGTGTCCAAATATCTTCTTTAATGTTCCACAGAATAAAGCAAGTCTCACAAATTTGGAACAACATGAATATACGTCAGAGATGACAGATATCCCTTAAAAAACGTAGTACTAAAATAGTACAAACGTAATGGAAAGTTAAAAGGATGATCAGGTGTGGAAAGTAAGACAGATAAAGAGAAAAACTGACAAGAGGAGATGCTGGAAAATACAGGACAGGCCTGAGCATGTGTGACTCATAGATCTCCAAAGAATGATAGTACGTTTACAAAGAGTGATAAGACAGAAATAACGAGAGGAAGGCAGAGAGAGACGATTCGCATATCTTTCATGTTTTGATGGATTCCAGTGCTTTGCTCTCTAGTAAAAACATGACCAGAAATGGCTTTCTATCTATCCTGTGTTTGACTGCAGACAGCAGGGAGCCATGATCAATGCCATCTTCTCCAGAGCGCAGTACTGCAGGACACACGCTGAGAGTGACTCTTTACGGACACACTATCACCAGGACTTTCATGTATACCATCTATCTCACATTCTCACAATTTACCCATTGTTACCTTGTGTGACCCACTGCATGTTTTTCGATACGTAATCAATGATCAGAGGAACTATCACGACACCTGAGGAAGTGGGCGGGAGCGCAGCGTGAGCTGACGTCTGTGAGAAGCGAGTCCAGGCAGAGCCAGACAGCCACAGCTGTAGTGTGTTTGATTATTCCAGACACACAGACATGCTCAGAAAAACATGTGGCGTACACCCACCCTCCCGCACAGTGGGAATAGAGATTTCAAATCTCACAGACTGACACAAGGGGAGAGCTTCAGTCGGCCTCTGGATGCTTTTTTATGTCAAGAATTGGCCCTATACAACTGGCTGTTACTTCAGTCACTGCAGTTCATTCCCTTTGCTGGTGCAACTGTTTTTTTGAGCATATATCTAATCTATATTTTAATGTTCCTCTACATATAAGCATTACTATTTATGATAAATTTCATGGTTCAAAATAAAAAAAAATAAACCTAAAACCCAATGAGATAAAAATATTTGCGGCCCAATGAAGCCATTCAGGGCCCATTCCACAAGTCGTCATAATGGACGTGTAATATATATAGGGGCGTTTCCTCTGAGGAGGCAAAGGGAGGCTGTGCCTCCTCAAAATATTGGATGACAAAAATAACTGTAATAGGAAAATAAAACACCAATATTACAAAATCTAACATTAAAAAGTGTATAAATCACTCGTTTTTCTAAAGAAACACTGTCCAACAGCGACACCAGCAGGTAAAGTTACAACGCCTCTTTCATGACCCCTGAGCCCTTTAAATTCTAACAGACCCCCTAAAGTGTGTGGTGGGTTCAGTGGAGGGTAACTGAGAATGAATGGGGGAAAGTCACATGAGAGGAGGCAATGCCTCCATCGCAATATAATTGGATATGACTGGTTATGTTCAGCTGTGATTGGTTCAAACAATAAATCCCGCCTCTTGTGTTTGTGCGTGTTCTGTGTTTGTGAATCAGTCTGAATGAACAATATAATGCGGTTAAAGGGAAGACTAATTAAAAAGTAAGTAAACAACTCACACAGATGTAACCACTTTGTTACATCAAAATAAGACTTGAAATAGCCTGAAAACATGATCTGTGGAAGATTTTAGTGAGTAATCAGCTTTGTGAAATTTATAGTAAATCTGAGTGTCTGTGACCAATATTTACTGAGCTTTGCTGACCGATGACCCGAAAATTTTAAAAAATAGTTAAAAGTTAACTATTAAAAAGAATAGCTGAACATAAGTTCACAAATTAATTATATTGTTTAAACTGTTACTGCCTGAGTTTTTATTTTGGAATAAATGTAAATGTTAAGATTCAAACTTGGCTTTAATAAATGTAATATTGATTACATTGTTAATGTAAAAATATAGGATAGATTTTTTTTCCTTTCTTTCTTTTTCTAATAGTGTAAGAAATGTTTATTTAACCAATAAAGGGTGACTGGGACATAAATTTACATTTGATTAAAAAAAAAAAAGTAAAACTTGCCTCGTTATTTTAGAACACCATGTTTAGAACAGTTTTGGAAAAAATTGTGGATATGTTTTTGTTTCTTGTTTAAATGATCATACTAAAAACATACTAAAGCCTTGGTCACACTATATTCTGAGTATGCAAAATTTCACTGCAATGGTTGTAATTTGTTGTCACAATTTGCACAATTTTTAAAAACATAATTAAAAAAAAAATTTGCATCCAAATGTAAAAATATTTAATCTACTTCACTTTACCTCAACACTGCAATCCTACAGATTTAGAAGAGAAGTTCACTTCCAGAACAAAAATTTTATATTTAATCACCCCCTTGTCATCCAAGATGTTCATGTATTTTTTTTTCTTTAGTCGTAAAGAAATTATGTTTCTGTAGGAAAACATTTCAGGATTTTTTTTTCCATATAGTGGACTTCTATGGTGCCTGCTTCAAAGGGCTCTAAACGATCCCAGCCGGTTATTTTCTTAAAAAAATATATATATTTTTCCTAAAAGTACAATTTACATACTTTTTAACCACAAATGCTCATCTTGTCTAGCTCTGTGATGTGCAGTCCGTGTAATCCGGGTCAATACAGTTAGGGTATGTAGAAAAACTCCCATCTCATTTTCTTCTCTAACTTCAAAATCGTCCTGCATCGCCGGATTTTTTTGTAAAGGGTGTTTGACCCACCTTTGCACATTCACTTTGTAAATACTGGGTCAGTATTTCTGCAGCGATGCAGGGCAATTTTGAAGTTGGAGGACAAAATGAGATGGGAGTTCGACATATCCTAACTGTACTGACCCGGATTACACAAAGTGAGCCCTTTGAATCTGCTTTGAAACTGCATTTTGAAAGTTCAAACTTGGAAGTCCACTATATGGATAAAAATTCTGGAAGAAAGAAAGATACGAGATCTTAGATGACAAGCGGGGTGAGTAAATTATCTGTAAATTTTTGATCTGGAAGTGAACTTCACCTTTACTCTTCTCATTCTTTTAATTCAGCTTAGAGATCAGACTATGACAAATCAATTGGTCACATACCTTCATGTGATACACAATTGTATCAAAAAGAATTTTGAATGGTAGTGGACATGAAAATATTCAGATGCTTTTACATACTGAAATGTTTATGAAGGCAATACGGATAGTCCAAACTATTAAATACAGCTATATAGATACTCAAAGATGAGCTATCTCCCTCCCATCTAGCTCTCTCTATTTTCAAAAGTTTGTGAACTAAAGAGAAAAGTTATAGACAAATTTCTCACCTAATCATCTCTTATAGCATTCTCACTAGCAGACGAACCATTAAACCAAAAAATGTATATTTATCTGCCATCCAATTAACATGCTGGGAGCTCTAACTGCTTTCTTAGCAATCAAAAAAAAAGTAAATTGTTGCAGAATGTGTGTCTGGCCTCACCTCTGGGTGTCATGTGTAACCCAGCCAAGCGATTCCACTGCTACAGGGTGGCCTGCAGCCAGTCAGCACCCACACCACTGCCAGACACTAATGAGCATGTTAAGACTCTCTCTGCAGAATAACACCACAAACTGGGCCCTGCTTCACACCCGGTCCTGATCCTTCATCCATACAGTCACCGAGAGTCAATGCTGAAAAACACAACACTAGCTATTTTTACTCAGCACCACCAACACACCTGTCACAGGGCAAGAGCAACGGACACAAACAGCGTCGATGCCCACAAGAAAGCGTAAGAGTGACCATCACACGATCACGTGCGCATTCCTACTCGAACAAAGTGACTCCTGCAACACACCCGGAGAAGTCTGTACTTACAGTAAAAGCCAAAACAGAAGATGTCAAGAGCGTCATGCTGCCACTCTTTGAGCTTCAAATCAAAAGCACAGCTGATGAAACGCTTCAATGAAGCTGATCCTGACAGCAGTAGAAGTAAATGATCAATGTTTTCGCAGAGAAAAAGCATGGATATAAATAATTAAGAGGGATAAATAAAAAAAGCCCTGTCTTTGTCATCTAATCAAAGCTTCTATATGCAAGATGCATGAAGTTCTGATTCTGGATGAGATTCTCAACCTTAAAAGGGTCATCGGATGCAAAACTCACTTTTACATGTTGTTTGAACATAAATGTGTGTTGGCAGTGTGTGTACACAACCACCCTATAAAGATAAAAATCCACCCAGTTGTATTTTTTTAATCTTTATAAGCAATATCCCCTTTTTCAAATCAAGCTATTCTCAGATTCTTGGCTGTGTGACGTCACACAGACCAAGGCCGCTCCAACGATAGTTGATTGACACGGCCGTCTTACTTTAAACCTGCCCTGAGTGAGCTGTCTGCCATTGTTTCAACGCCAGTGCAGGAGTAGACAAGAATGAGGGATTGAGTGATTGAGGTGTTTTGCTCTTGGATGTAATATTGAACATAGCAGTCATCATTTACTCCCGACATCTGAGCCGCTGAAGACGCAGAGGACTAACATTACTTTCCTTTGTGAAGGGAATATGCTGGACGATCTACATAAATGCATCAATGTTCACGCGAATCATTCGTGATTCAGCTTCACGTACAGAAGTGAGTATTAGGTGTTTTTTTTATAAAGCCTTGCAAATCCTAATAATGTGCTAGTTAGGTAGTTTTGCAACTAAATGCGGTTAAATGTGACTAAATTTTACAGTCTGCTCATCATTCTGGGGTGAGGGGCAGGTTGAGCAGAGCTTATTAGCATTTAAAGCAACATGCAACAAAATGGCTCACTGTGAACACACTGTAAAAAAAAAAATAAATAAAATTTGTTGAGTCAACTTAAAATAATTTGTCACCCTGCTGCCTTCAATTTTTAAGTTCAGTCAACGTAAATAAGTTCAGTCAACTTTAAATGTTAAGTTGTACTAAGTGACAACTTAGA
>JAHKKF010496378.1:0-45384 GCA_019740295.1 Labeo calbasu | reverse complement strand
TGTATGCACCATGTTTATACTTCTTTTACAGTATTCTCACCACAGGCTCTGTTTTTATTTGTTTATTTTATTTTATTTTATTTTATTTTATTTTATTTGTTTTTTTTTATTTATTTATTTTATTTTATTTTTGATAATTTTTTTTTTTTTTTAGTTATTTGCTTCTTATTGAAATGGCATGTCATATCTGACTCGAGTTAGCCTTTTCTGCTATTTGGAAAATTGCATTTGATTGTAAACAGTTGTGACAGACTAAAAATGCAATAAAAATTAAAGTGGAAAAAAAAAAAAAAAAATAGCTGTAATAAATAAGGTGGCTAAACCATGAGTCATAGGGCCTATTTTTCTAGGGCATTATGGTTATTCTATGGTTCTTTTAGTTATTTGTCAAGCTTGATGGACCTTGTTCATTTTGTATGCTTTCACTGTACAAGAAAGAGTTCTTCAAGACTCCTCAATCTCAGTAAATATTCCTTTAGTGGAAATATGAGTAAAAGAATCAGACCTTGTCAATATGTACGGTCTGTCTGTCTGCTGGTCCTCCTACTGGCCTCAGGGTGTCTAAAGTGTGTCTGCGCTCCTGATGACTGAAGAGAAAAGACATAGACAAAGAAGGGAAAGATGATGTAAACAAATAAAAATGTTCAAAATGTTCAATTGCTTACACTACAGTTCAAAAGTTTGTGCTTGGTAAGATGTTGTTTAAAGATGTTTATGCTTACCAAGGCTGTACTTCATTATTATATATTTTTTTCAGGATTCTTTGATTAATCGAAACTTCAAAAGCACAGCTTTTTTTAAAAAAATGGACATTTTGTAATCTTGTAAATGTCACTTTTGATCAATTTAATGCATTCCTGCTGAATAAAAAAATAGTTTCTTTCAGCAAAATATCTTACTGAGCCCAAACCTTTGATTATGTACAAATGCAGCTTATACAGAATAATTCTGTAAGCTCAGTGAGGTTTACAGCTGGTCATACACTCAGTTAACTTCTCATACACGTCTTCCAGCAGCTGGTACCATCAAAACAACATCTTCTGTTCTCCTACCCTGAGAATTGGCGTGCAACTGCAGTTGTCTGAGGCGGAAGGACGAATCGTCCCTCGGGCACCTGCATTATCTTCCGTATGGGGCTTCCACTCCCACTGTTGCCTCCAACTATACCGCTACCTCCGCTGCCAGTCCTCTGCCGGCCAGGCAAAGATGCGCTGTCACTGTTCACTCTCATACTGGGGAATGACAGCAAACAGGGTACAGTTAAGATCTGACTGGACCTGTGACGAACATGCAAGGCGCATTACTATCAGCGGTCTGAGAGAATGTACCGGGTGCTTTGTTCAGGCAGCTGCTGCTCATCTGATAGGTTTCCTGTGCTGCCTCCTCTGCTGTCCTCCTTCTTCCCTCGTTCTTTACGCTCTGCCCTGAGGATGAGGAGAAGACAACAAGATGAGGTCACCAAAGCTAGTGGTCAGGTTATGACTATCAATATACTTTTTAAGAAGTAAAGCAATATGATCAGTGTTGGTGATCAATTCTTTTCAGGATTCATTAATAAACAGAAAGTTCAAAAGAACAGCATTTATTTGAAATAGAAATGTTTTGGTCTCACCCCTCTACCACACTGATGTATTTATGGGGGATCAGGCCTTTAACTCCTCCTACTTCCCCTCTCCACCAATCAGCAGAGGCCTTGCTGTGTAGTAGGATGTGGTCACCCTGCTTGAATGACAGCTCGGCTGCAGAGCGTGCAACATAATCAAACATAGCCACAGCCTCCCACTCTGCACATACGATGCGCACACACACAAACACACGGCACAAAATACACACACAACACAAAGCATGGCAACAAAAATGCCATATGTCCCAAAATCCGACATGGAATGGCCACAGTGCAACAACAGTGCAACAACAGGACACCAAAACCCAACATGGAACAGACATGGACACATTTAGATAAGCAATTAATTAGAACTTCGAAGGTTTAAAAAATAAATTGGTGTTATGTACGTGTTGTGTTTTCTTACCATCTTCACTGGGAAGATGTTCAGCGTCTCCCTCGCCCTCCTCTGTGATGGGTTCACTGGAAACAAGAGGTTGGTGTTACATAAAAGGGAAAAAATTCTGGTAAGAACTGTTTATAGGAATAGTTTGCTGGAAGCAAATGCTGAAAAATTGACTCACACTCATGCTGTCCAAGATGTAGATTATTTTGTTTCTTAATCAGAACAGATTTGAAGAAATTTAGCATTATGTAACTTGCTCGCCAATGGATCCTCTGTAGTGAATGGGTGCCATCAGAATGAAAGTCCAAACAGCTGATAAAAACACCACAATAATCCACAAGCAATCCACATGACTCCAGTCCATCAATTAACATATTGTGAACTGAAAAGCGGCATGTTTGTAAGAAACATCCATTATTTACACGTTTTAACGTTAAACTGTTGCTTGAATCATTTCTCCATAATATTGCTGTATCCAGTGAAAAAGTCATCCAAAGCAGTTCAGGATTTTGACATGAGAGGACAACAGAGGATGGACTTTTTTACTGGAGGAAGGGTAATTGTGAATTATGTACTTGTGTTTCGGCGAGAAATGATGGATTAAAATTATAATGCATTGATGGATTTGTCTTTTAAAAACATAGCTTTTCACGTCAAAAGATGTTAATTGATGGACTGAATTTGTGTGGATTACTTCTGGATTATTGTAATGTTTTTATCAGTTGTTTGGACTCTCATTCTGATGGCACCCATTCACTGCAGAGAATCCATTGGTTAATGATGTAGAGTGCCTTGCGAAAGTATTCATTTTTTTCACGTTTTGTTATGTTGCATTCTTATGTTAAACTGCTTTAAATGTTTTCCCACATTAATCTACACTCCATACACCAGAATGACAAAGCAAAAAACAGAGCTGTAACAACTTTTCAAATTTATTAGAAATAAAAAACTGAAACGATTTCATTGCATAAGTATTCATACCCTTTTCTGGAGCGCTTGAAATTTAACTCAGGAACATTCATATTGCTTGTAGATGTTACTACACTTCGAGTGGAGTTAACCTGTGGCAAATTCAATTGAATGGGTGTGATTTGGAAAAGAACACACCTCTTAATAAAAGGTCTACAGCTGAAAATGCATATCAGAGCAAAAATCAAGTCCTGAGGTGAAAAAACTGCCTGTAGAGCTCAAAAAGAGTCGTTAATCTGGGGAAGAGTTCAGAAAAAATTCTGCTGCATTGAAGGTTCACAGAAGCATGTAACCTCCATTATCCATGATGGAAGAAGTTTGGAAGAACCAGGACTCTTTCTAGAGATGGCCTCCTGGCCAAACTGAGAAATTGATGAAGAAGGGGTTTAGTTAGACTGGTGAACAAGAAGCTGATGGTCACTCTAGTTGAACTCAATGATCATATATGTAGATGGGAGAAACTTACAGAAGGTCAAACATCACGCAACACTCCACCAATCCGGTCTTTATGCGATGTGGCCAATCCCCTCCTCAGTGAAGACACATGAAAACACACTTGGAATTTGCAACAAAGCACCTAAAGAATTCTCAGATTGTGAGAAACAAGATTCTCTGGTCTTATGAACCTCAAATCCAAGCATCATGTTTGGTGGAAGCCAAGCACTGCTCATCACCTGCACAGTAGCATCCCAACAGTAAAGTGTGCTGGTAGCAGCCTCATGCAGTGGGGCTGTTTTTCAGCAGCAGAGACTGAGGGACTCCTCAAAGTAGAAGAAAAGTTCAACACAGCAAAATATTGACCTTCCAACAGGACAATGAACCTAAGCACACAGCAAGAGTGGCTTACAAACAACTCTGTCAATGTCCTTGAGTGGCCCAGCCACATCCTGGGCTTGAATCCAATCAAATATTTCTGGAGAAACCTGAAAATGTCTGCCAGCCCCCATCCAAGCTGTCAGAGCTTGAGAGGTGAAGAGGTGAGAAGAAGAATAGCAGATAATTGCCAAATGCAGATGCACAAAGCTAGTCGTATTATACCCAAAAAGACTTCAGGTCTAAAAGTGCTTCAGATAAGTACTGCGTTAAGGGTATGAATACTTATGCAATGTACTTTTTTAATACAGTTGCACAAATCTGTTTGCTTTGAGATTACGATGTATGGAGTGTAGACCGATGTGGAAAAAGGTAATCTAAAGCAGTTTAACATAAAACTGCAACATAACAAAACATGAAAAAAATGAAGGGGTATGAATACTTTTTGCAAGGCACCGTAATGCTAAACTTCTACAAATCTGTTCTGATAAAGAAACAAACTCCTGAATGGAGTCAATTTTGAAAATGAGCACATTCTGATGACAGAATTGTAATTTTAGCTGAGCAATCCCTTTAAGACTCACCAGTACTCCTGCTCTAGGGTCATGCATTTCTCATAAACTGGGCCCGGGAGTTCGGACGGCCCAGGGAAAATGTTCTCATGATGAATGATCATGGTCTTAACAAGGTCATTGATCTGAGGTGCCAGTGTCACTTCATCTCCACCCATCTCTACCCCTCTGAGCAGACTGGGGCCGAAGCACACGGCCAGGTTATACGGCTGCATCATGTTCTCATCACTGTACTGAGAGACACTGAACAGACGCAAACAAAACAGGTTACGGACTGCATCATGATTAAGAGGGCTTTTTTAAAAAAAAGAGAGCAGGACTCACTGATGAAGGAAGGCGAAGAGATAACGCATCACTATAGCAATGGGTCTTGCGAAGGACGACACTACGGTCTTTATCTGCACTACTTTTTCTGTCATGTTGTCCATTTCTGAGAAAGACACAGAGTAAACAGAATTTACTCAACACACTGGAATCAAGACTTTCCAAAACAGTAACTCATTAAATTAACTATGTTAAAAGGATCTACACTATACCATTCAAAAAAATGTCCTGAACAGTTATATTGCCCACTGTTCTTCATTTGTGCATGTGAACCCTTTCCAACAATGACTGTATGATTTTGAGACCCATCTTTTCACACTGAGGACAACTGAGGGACTCATATGCAACTATTACATAAGGTTCAAATACTCACTGATGCTCCAGAAATAAAAACGATGCATTAAGAGCCGGGGGTGAAAACTTTTGAACAGAATGAAAGTGTGTACAGTTTTCTTATTTTGCCAAAATATCATATCGTTTTCATTTAGTGCTGCCCTTCAGAAGCTACAGAAGATACTTGCATGTTTCCCAGAAGACAAAATAAGTTAAATTTACCCTGATCAAATTTAAAAAGTCATTGTTTCCCTTTGAGGCATCAGTGAGCGTTTGAACCTTCTGTAATAGTTGCATATGAGTCCCTCAGTTGTGCTCAGTGTAAAAAGATGGATCTCAAATTCATACAGTCATTGTTCAAAAGAGTTCAAGGGTTTTGTGAGAATTTGTGAGACTTGAAGGATTTTTCTGAGGAACAGTGGGCAGTTTAGCTGTTCAGGACAAACAAGGGACTCATGAACACTATCACTAAATAAAAAAAACAGCTGTGGATCATTCAGGTAACAACACAGTATTAAGAATCAAGTGTATGTAAACTTTTGAACAGGGTCATTTTTATAAATTCAACCATTATTTTCTCTTGCAAACTATAAACATCTTTTATGTGAAATATCTTATTCAGGTCAGTAATAATTAAAAAATAACATATATTTTGTATGATCCCTCTTATTTGGGTCAAATAATTAACATTTTGCAGATTCTGCAAGGTGTATGTAAACTTTTGACCTCAACGGTATATGATCAATATAGGAAAAACAGTAATTTGGGAAATGATTGGCGCTACAATGATTAGCCACAATGATCAGCGTGAAATGCTAATCATTGTAGCCAATCACAGTCATATCTGTTGAGCGCGTGAACACTATGGCCAATCGGCACGTTTAAGAATCAGCTCAACAGCGCTCAAATGTGAGCAGGAAATGGACGTTTTTAAGATTTCAGTACCGACTGGTACCAAAGTCTGTACTTTTGACAACACTATTTGATATGCTGTCATCTAATGCAAATTAAATGTCCAAATCCTTTTTTGGTGACTGAATGTGCACACAATCAGACAGAAGCAGAGAGAACACATGGAAGGCATCTTACGGACACACTCCATGAGCTGGCTAAAGCTCTCCTCAGGGAACAGAGGTTTCTCCAGACCTCTGAAATAGAGCTTCAGAACCCCTGCCACTGAATCAATGTCACTCTCACTGTCAGTGAGCGGGTCCTCTCCTGCAAAACCAAAAAACAAAGAACAATCAGAGATAAGAGTAAACAGAAAGAAAATGCATATTTGGATATAAATACAAATAATATTTATATATTTTACCTTATGATAATATACACTACCATATGTTGGAGATATTTCAATCTTTTTTTTAAAGAAGTCTCTTATGCTCACCAAGGCTGTATTTATTTGCATTTATAAATGCAGTAAACCAGTGATATGGTTTATGTGAAATATTATTACAATTTAAAATAAACATTTAAAATTTTTGATCATTACTCCATTCTTCAATGTCACATGATCCTTCAGAAATCATTGAAATATGCTGATTTGCAAATGTACATTGTACTTCTTGATACAATCTTATGTTAATACACGTGTATTCATTAATTTGAACATGATCATACCTCGTTCAAAGGCATCCCTGATATGATTGACTTCAGTCTGTGATCCAGGAACTCTAAAAACGCCTTCATGATGCAGACCTGTTTAAAAAAAAGAGCATCACATTTAAACTCAGTTCTTTATATTAAAGGGTTACCCTCATGTCATCCTCATGTCGTTCCAAACACGTAAGACCTTCGTTCATCTTCGGAACACAAATAAAGATATTTTTGATAAAATCGGAGAGCTTTCTGACCCTGCAAAGACAGCAACGCAACTACCACGTTCAAGACCCAGAAAGGTAGTAAAGTAGTCCATGTGACATCAGTGGTTCAACCATAATTTTAAGCTACAAGAATACTTTTTGTGCACAAGTCACATGGACAATTTTAACAATGTCCTTACTATCTTTATGGGTCTTGAACAAGCCCTGCCTATGAAGGGTCAGAAAGCTTTTGGATTTGATCAAAAATATCTTAATTTGTCTTCTGAAGATGAACAAAGGTTTTACGGGTTTGGAAAAACATGAAGGTGAGTAATTAATGACAGAATTTTAATTTTTTGGGTGAACTGTTCCTTTAAGCAGCAAGTTCTATCTGATTAATTTGCACTTTTATTAGGCTACAAATATGAGTACTGTAGCCTTCATCATATGTGCTTTTATTTCATTTAATGTATGTTTTTTTAAGTATTATATTTCATTATGTGTAAAACTTTATAAATGAGGCAAAAAGACTGAGTTCAACTATAATAAGGGATTGTCTTGCAATTAACAGTTTTACCGTGCAGGTTGATGAAGCGAATGCAGCTCTCCACCACCAGGGGGATCTGTTGCCCAGAGCTCTGATAGAAACAGGGAAATTGGAAAAAAATTATACACATCTGAAATGGACTAAAGTTGTATAGAAATCAAGAAAATATACATATGAAGTACAGTCAAGATATTGCACCAAGAGAGAGACAAATAGTGCAGGGAGCGCAGAAATACATTTAGCCACATAAACAGATCCACACAGATGCATGCATGACAGGGGAAACAGCTGTACCTGAGTCCTCGACATCCGCCTCCTCCTTCTACAGTCACAGGCAGCCAAGCAAGGAAAGAAAGAGACAGGAGGGATGTATAAAGGAGGAGTAGATTGTGTGGCATGATCAGAAGGAGTGTAACATGATAAATGGGGAGAGAATAGCAAACAAAAGCAAAAGCAGTCAGAAAAGGGGGAGAAAATCAGGGTGAGGGAAAAAGACAAAAGCAGAGAACAAGGAGTTTAGATGAAAAGTAATATGTCAGGGGTGCTCTGTTTTAAAGGAGAAGTCCACTTCCAGAACAAAAATTTACAGATAAAATACTGTAATGTTCATGTCTTTATTTCTTCAGTCGTAAAGAAATTGTGTTTTTTGAGGGAAACATTTCAGGATTTTTCTCAAAATAATGGACTGATATGGTGCCCCGATTTTGAACTTCCAAAATGCAGTTTAAATGCGGCTTCAAACAATCCCAAACGTGGTTGTAAACGATCCCAGCTGAGGAAGAAGGGTCTTATCTATCGAAACGATCGGTTATTTTCATTTAAAAAAATACAATTTAAATACCTTTTAATCTCAAACGCTCATCTTGCCTGCTCTCATTGAACTCTGTGTATTCTGGCTCAGGACAGTTAGGGTATGTCGAAAAACTCATCAAAAATCATTTCAAAATCATCCTACATTGTTGCAGAAGTTCCGACCCAGTCTTTACAGAGTAAACATGCAAAGAAGATCAAACACCCTTAACAAAAAAGGTAAAACAGCGATATAGGGCGATTTTGAAGTTGAGGGAGAACATGAGATGAGTATTTTTTGACATACCCTAACTGTCAACCAGAACAAAAAACAGTTCAGGCAGAGCGAGACAAGACGAGCGTTTGACATTAAAAAGCATATAAATTGTATTATTTTTATGAAAATAACCGATTGTTTTGCTAGATAAGACCCTTCTTCCTCGGCTGGGATCGTTTACAACCGCATTTAAACTGCATTTTGGAAGTTCAAAATCAGGGCACCATACCAGTCCATTATATGGAGAAAAAACCTGAAATGTTTCTCTCAAAAAACATAATTTCTTTAAGGCTAAAAAAAAAGAGGGACATGAACATAGTGGATGACAAGGGGTGAGTACATTATCTGTCAATTTTTGTTCTGGAAGTGGACTTCTCCTTTAATTTAGATCTGGCTAGATAGGTATAATGTGCTTACAGACTGCATTAAATCAAAATTAGATGTGGCTTTTAGTCCATGTATTCTTATTTATATGCTTGTGTACTCTTGGACATTGACAAAATACACTTTTAGTAGATAAATAAGCTACTGTTCAAAATTTTGGAGTCAGAAAGTTTTTTTTTTTTTTGAGAAATTAAGTTTTATTAAGCATGGATGCATTAAATTGATTAAAAGTGACAGAAATTAAGCAGTTGTTTATAAACTGTTTCAACATTTACAATAATAAAAATGTTTGTGAGCAAATCAGCATATTAGAATAATTTCTGAAAGGTCAAGTGACAATGAAGTCCGGAGTAATAATATTAATAGAGTGATAATAATTTAAACATTAATTTAAAAGTAGTAATATTTCACAAGATTACTGTTTTTACTGTATTTCGGTCAAATAAAGGCATCCTTGGTAAGCATAAGAGACTTCCTTCAAAAAATGTGTAAAAAAATCCAAAATCCAACCCCAAAGTTTTGAAGGCTTTTTCTTATAGGAAACAGATTGATGACTCACTACATGATCCTGCACTACACAGATTTTTGTCCAATCAAATGCTCTCTAGAATGAGAATGCCCCTCCCCCAAAAGCACATGTCACTGATTAGCAAATCATGTCTCATTCCTGTTTTGGAACTGAAACCTATTTTAATTTTTTTTTTTAAAGGAACGATTACTTGAACTTATCTCAACCAAACATCCTGCTTCAATGGGAAATATGTCAATATAGGACACAAAACTACACTCGTTACGAAATTTAGCATGTTTTAGTGTCAGAAACAACATGTTAACATAGATCGATCCCAAGCATGTTCTTAAATCAGATTTCAATCCACTTAGCCAGAAAAATGTCCATTTTACTGAGCTGCACCCATTGATCAACCAATCAAGACCAAAAAAAAGTGTTGTTGGCAAAGCAGCTCTGTGGCCCTGACTGCATTATCCAATTATTAGTGGTGTAACGAGAGTGCACATCTCATAGATTTACTGTCCACTTAAGATGAAGAGATACACCAGGCATTGCTAATGCAGGATGTAGCAGACACTGTTAGACACTCCACCACAATAGAAGAAAAGTGTGAGAGAATGAGGTTGGAAGTGAGAGGACGAGAGGAGAAGGAAGTCGTTTCTCATGGTGCAGAGAGCCAGATGGCAGAGCAGTGCTCTACAGGCCTGAGCTCCCAGGAATAGAGAGGGACAGAGAGAGACACGGTAGGAATCTCAAAGAATAGAGAGCACCCTGCTGAAACCACTAGCATGACGGCTCACCAGCATATGCTGTCTGGTGGACGCTGGCATCCCCAAAAGGAGTCTTAAATAGCTTAACCAGTGAGATTACCATCATTGACCAGCTTCACAAGAGAGACCATGCTGGTTGACCAATTTGACCTTATATGTTTGCTATACTTAGACCACCATTAATCACCCTTGACATTAAATGGAAAGTTGACATAAAAGTTTAAACAGTGACTATAGTGTCTTGAGTGTGACATGCTATATTGATTTGTAAATGCTTTTTTATATTATGCAGTTTTTATGGCCTCGTATTAACTGAGAGACTAGATAGAATTGTTGTATGTTCATAAATCCACTTGTCACATTGCAGGACTACTTAAGCAAACGGCAAAAAGATGAAATGTTGATTTAAATGGCGAAAAATGTACATAAAAATGTCTAAAATGTACACTTTTGGTCAAAAATAACTGTAATAATTGGGATTTTTAAAAATGGTTTTAAAAGAGGTATCTTATGCTCACTAAGGCTGCATATATTAGATCAAAATCCAGTGAAAACAGTATTCCAATTAATTAAAATTAAAATAACCATTTTCTCTTTTAATATATTTTAAGATGCAGTTCATTCCTGTGGTTGAGTGGTGTATTATTATTATTATTATTATTATTATTATTATTATTATTCAGCAAGACTGTTTATTAAATTGATAAACACAGACAGTAAAGACATTATAATGTTGCAGTCTATTTCAAATGAAAGCTGCTCTATTAATCAAAGAATCCTGAAAAAAAAAAAACATGGTTTTCACAAAAATATTAAGCAAGAAAAACTGTTTTCAACATTAAAAAATAATTATTATTAATAATAATTTAGCAGCAAATCAGCATATTAGAATGATTTTTGAAGGATCACGTGATACTGAAGACTGGAGTAATGATGCTGAAAATTCAGTTTTGCCATCGCATGAAAAAATTACATTACACTATATGAAAACTTTTGAAACAATAGTACTGTTTTTACTTTATTTTTGACCAAATAAATGCAGCCTTGTTGAGCATGAAAAAAAATCGTAATTATTTCAAACTTGTCCAGTAGTGCATTTTGTAAGTTTCTTGTTAAAACTAGTTTATGCACATTATTTGTCAACTCCACAAATGCATGCTGATCTACAGCTGGTCTTTTCAGCAGGGTGGACTGGTGTTGGTTGTCTTTTAAGGACACTGCTAATTAGGCAAGGATATGAAGTGCAGATAAGCAAGACAGCAAGAGCTATACCTCTTAGATGGTGCAGAATTTAGCAGGTATTATGCACAAGCTGTTATGACCTCTATGCTTTAACAGCTATGGTATACAGTCAAAAAACTGAAAGTGTGAAGTCTGGAGTTCCCCAGTGCTATCAGAGGGCCACATCTTGAAACCGCTCTGAGTCTTATAATAAGTTTGTAAAACGCTTCGCCAGCAGACCAAATGAGAGTTAACCAAAGGAGGCATCATATGATGCTAATGAAATATCATATGCCTCTCTAGAAGCCACAAGTGTAATTTTAAATTCATTTTAAAGAGAAAATGTGTTTAGCAAGGTAAATTTCCCAGGGAAGAACTATATTACACGTAAATACAGGGAGCTCCACCAGTCTCACAGAAATAGAAATTGTGACAAAAGAGCACAAGAGCAACAATAAACTCCCATCATGATTATATAAGTTGTAGTCAAGAAGTAAATTGATAAAGATGCGCTTACACTCTCAAACTACTTATGGTATAAAATTCATATCTTAATTTCTAATAGACTAACATATTAGCTGGGTTAAACAATACTTACACTATCAGAAAAAGACAAAAACAACAATTCTGTTTTATATTTTTCATTAGTGTAATCAATATTCTATTTATTAAAGCCAAATATGAGTCTCATCAAGCTAGTGTTTTTAAGCATTTTACATTTATTCCAAAATAACTCAAGGCAGTAACAATTTAAACACTTACAGTTGAGGTCAAAAGTTTACATCCCCCTTTCAGAATCTTCAAAACGTTAATTATTTACCAAAATAAGAGGAATCATACAAAATGCATGGTTATCGTTATATATAGTACTGACCTGCTGGGGGTGAAAACTTTTGAACAAAATGGGGATGTGTACATTTTTCTTATTTTGCCTAAATATCATTTTTTTGTTTCCATTTAGTACTGCCGTTCAGACTCTACAGAACATAGTTATATGTTTCCCAGAAGACAAAATAAGTTCAATTTACCCTGATCTTCAAATTCAGAAGTTTTCACCCTCTGGCTCTTAATGCATGGTTTTTCCTTCAGGAGCATCAGTGAGCATTTGAACCTTCTGTAATAGTTGCATATGAGTCCCTCAGTTGTCCTCAGTGTAAAAGATGGATCTCAAAAGCATACAGCCATTATTGGAAAGGGTTCAAATACATAAAAAAGGCTGGAAAACCAAATAATTTGTGGGACCTGATAGCTCTTTCTGAAGAGCAGTTTAGCTGTTCAGGACAAGGGATTCATGAACAACTATCACTAAACAAAAAAACACAGCTGTGGATCATTCAGGCAACAACACAGTGTTAAGAATCAAGGGGATGTAAACTTTTGAATGGGGTCATTTTTATATTTTCTCTTGTGGACTAAATGTAAACATCTCTTATGTGAAATACCTTATTCAGGTCAGTACAAAATAAACACGCATTTTGTATGATCCCTCTTATTTTGGTAAAATAATTTTGTGGATTCTGAAAGGGGAATGTAAACTTTTGACCTCAACTGTGACTAATGTTTCTATATTCTTTTTAATAGTTAACATTTAACTATTTTTGAATTTTTCGGATCATCAGTCAAAGCTCTGTAAATATTGGTCACAAACACAGAGACTTTCTTTTAATTTCACCAAGCTGATTATTCACTTATACTCCCACATATCATTTTAAGTCTTATTTTGACGTAACAAAGTGGTTATATCTAAGTGTGTGAGTTATTTTTTAAATTAGTCCTTCCATTAATGCCATTGTATTGTTTATTCAGACTGATTTGTGAACGCACATGAACACAAGAGGCGGGATTTATCACATGAACCAATCACAGTTGAACTGGATTGTAGTTTGTTCCATTAACTGTTTTTTAATCCCAATAGAGAAAATTCCATAACCACGGCTTTTGAAAATCTGGACAGTCACTGTTGGGCTCTTTTAGCTGTAGCTTCAATGAGAAGCAAGATGCATTGTATTCACAGACTATAATATGGAAGACGCGATAAATATGAGCATCACAAAGCATTTCAGAGGAAGAGGCTTGGAAAAGCACTGAAACGCTGGCTGCAGTTTTCAGAGAACAGCACAGTGCTTCTTATGAGCACAAACATGCACAAAAATATGCATGCCTCCACTCACACACACAGGTGAACACACATTTTCGTTGGCTAGCACATGGATTATTAGGCTGCGCAGATGCCTGGAGAGGAAACTGTGAGCGCGTCTGTCTCACCCGATTTAATAAGCAGCCATGTCACTTTATGGAAATAACGTAGCATGTCATTTCAAATAAGATTCGGTAACACAATCATGCAAACCGTGTCGCTAATCTTACTAGGGGAGCATGAAGTGATCACATTATCCCCAAATATGTTCTTATTATCTAACATTCACCTTGTAGATTTACAACCTGAGCGGTTAAACCAAAAGGTCACGATTCGCAAATAATCAATAACAGGCCACATTAATAAACCAGATGCGTTATTGTGTCACAAGCTATAATCAGACAAAAGGTGGGCCATGCTTAAAGCCATACCAGAAGTGTACAAATGCAACACACGCATGACAAGAAGCACAATGAGAACAATGTATCAGTGTTAAGGAAGCCATGGAGGGAATGAAGTTAAAGGGAACACAGCAAGAACATTACAGAGCTCTATCTGTAACAGATCAGAGGGCTGTCAGCCACAGGGCTATACCTGGATGAAGGAGAGCATATCTCCAGAGAAGAGTTTGTGGTTGTACTGGGAGCAGGGCCTGGCTTTCCGCACACGCACTGCCCTACCAGGCTGCATTCTGGGAAATATATACACCGGCACTCCACTGTGACACTATGGCATCAGTGTACTCATGCAAACATGCTAACATAACAGTAATTCACACAGAACAGACACAACAACACAACAGAAACGTACTCTAGAGCATGCACACAGTTTTGGGTCAATACACACTCTATTTATCCCACAATGAGATGTTTTAGCCTCATTATGAAATTGATTGTGATTTGCTCGATCACTCGAGTCGTTTAAACTGATTGTTAAATTTATAAATGGAGCCATCTTAATTTCTGCTGAACACGCAAAGACCGTCAGCCAGGAAACACGAGCAGATGTTTGCTGGATTGCGGCCAGTGTTTTCAGCACATGACTGTGTGAACAGCACATAGTCAAAGAGAGACAGATGGGATGGGAGACGTACCTGGAGGGATCGCTATCTATGGCCTCAGCTGCAAAAGAGACAGAGAGGGAAAATAAGAACAAAAAAATACAGTTGACAGTTAATCCATCGCATAGTTTCCACCAAAATACTGTAGTTAATAAAGTCACTGTTCCCACAATAAAGCAGTTGCAACTTTTATTGTGATAAGGCATCTAACACCTTCGTACTAGGGGTGTGAGATATATACATCATCTACGGAGATATCATAATTGTTTTGTAAACAAGCGTTTTGTGTTTTGGAAAAACACACCCAGAGAGTGCACGCATAAACTATGAGATGTAACACATTTAGAGTTCACACTTTCACTGTGTGATCTAGTCTACTAAAATACATTTAGAATTCCTAAAAATGCAAGATAAGGGGCCAAAAATGACATTTATATGTCCTTTATATTCACATCATGTGATATAGTTAAAGGAAAAGTTCACTTCCAGAACAAAAAAATTACAGAAAATGTACTCACCCCCTTGTCATCCAATATATTCATGTCTTTCTTTCTTCAGTCATAAAGAAATTATGTTTTTTGAGGAAAACATTTCAGGATTTGAAAAACTCCCATCTCATGTTCTCCCTCAACTTCAAAATTGTCCCATATCGCTGTTTTACCTTTTTTGTTAAGGGTGTTTGTTCTTCTTTGCATGTTCACGTTGCAAAGACTGGGTTGGTACTTCTGCAGCGATGTAGGATGATTTTGAAATGATTTTTGAAGTTGAGGGAGAAAATACAATGGGAGTTTTTCGACATACCCTAACTGTCTTGAACCAGAATAAACAGAGTTCAGGCAGAGCAAGACAAGACGAGCGTTTGAGGTTAAAAAGTGTTTAAATTGTATTTTAAAAATTAAAATAACCGATCGTTTCGCTAGATAAGACCCTTCTTCCTCGGCTGGGATCGCTTATAAGCACATTTGGGATCGTTTGAAGTCATATTTAAACTGCATTTTGGAAGTTCAAACCCGGGGCACCATAGCAGTACATTATATGGAGAAAAGTCCTGAAATGCTTTCATCTTACATCTTGGATGACAAGAGGGCGAGTACGTTATCTGTAAATTTTTGTTCTGGAAGTGAACTTTTCCTTTAATTTTACGTGAAGAGTGACGCTTTTCTGCAAATATCAGCATGACTGCAAATGTGATATTGATTTGATGAACAGTTCAATAAACAAGAGGTTATATTGAGTGACTTACATTTTACACACAACAGTTCTAACAGAAATACAGTTTTTGCTGTATTTCGACAACGAAAATAGTTTCAAACAAAGCCACATTAAAATTGTTTTGCATCTCTTATGTTGTTTCGTTACTAAATCAATCAGCCGTT
This sequence comes from Labeo calbasu, assembly GCA_019740295.1. Lineage (NCBI taxonomy): Eukaryota > Metazoa > Chordata > Actinopteri > Cypriniformes > Cyprinidae > Labeo > Labeo calbasu. The sequence continues at coordinate 29,490 of JAHKKF010496378.1, read as the reverse complement.
TAAAGGAATCAGTTGAATTAATGACTCAATGACTCAATGATTTGACGTCACTTACTGGTGACTTTCGGCTTATATTTAGAGTATATTTTTCATTTTTTTCTCCCAAAGCATTTCAAATATCAATATTAAACTTTTTAAACATTATTAATCAATTTGTTTAACTGCACGTTAAATGCATTTATATCCTGCATTAAACAGTCTGTGTAAATGCATCTAAATGCCACTTCAGTTGCAGATTCTGTCCCACCTCTGCATTGCAAACACAAATTGTGTCTTACTGTTTGAATTTATTGATTAAATTTAAAAATTTGGCACAAAAGATGATGAATACATTTAATTATATACAGACCAATAAAATGCCAATAAAAAGTTAAAAATCAGCTTAAACTTTCACATAATATGAAGAATATCAAAAGCAGCAGTCCTAAACCTGCCAAGGTACCAGCACAATAAGATGCTCAGCAAAATCTAGTCTAATTATCATTATCGATAAAATTCAAGAAAATATTGACATATTTTTTTGTCATTATTGCACACCCCTACATGTGTTACCCTGTATTTTATTAGGACAGAGCAACAAACTTCTTTCACACATGCATTTTTTTTTCATTTCATAGTTACCTTCTTTGTTTTTATTCTAAGTTGGTTAGTTGTGGTTAGTTACCTTTCTGTATGGCCTCTTTAACTAGGTCATGCTTGGCTTGGAGTTTTGAGATCAGAGAGCTGCCACTTACATGCTCCTTCACTTTCTGAAAAGAAAAAATGCATTGAATACATGAATGATTGTTTTTGTTAGTCATCATTTACTTTTCTTCCATAAGATTTACATGAACATTATATGGAAAAAAGTGTTTGAAGCTGGTAAAATGTTTTAAATGTTTTTGAAAGAAGTCTTCTATGCTTGCCAAGGCTGCATTTATTTGATTAAAAATACAGTAAAATAGTGAAATATTATTACAGTTTAAAATACCTGTTGTCTAATTGAATATATTTTAAAATATAATTTATTCCTGTGATGCAAAGCTGAATTTTCAGCATCATCACTCCAGTCTTCAGTGTCACATGATCTTTCAGAAATCATTAGAATGTGCTGATTTGCTTCTCAGAAATATTTTTTCTTATTATTAATGTTGAAAACAGTTATGCTGCTTAATATTTCTGTGGAAACCATCATAAATTTGTTGAACAGAAAATTCACAATAGCATATGTGACACTGAACCACACTGGATTTTGAAACTGACATTGTGTAAAGCTGAATAAATAAGCTTTCCACTGATGTATGGTTTGTTAGGATAGGACAATATTTGGCTGAGATACAACTACTTGAAAATCTGGAATCTGAGGGTACAAAAAAAATGCCTTTAAAGTTGTCCAAATGAAGTTCTTAGCAATGCATATTACTAATAAAAAATTAAGTTTTGATATATTTATGGTAGGAAATTTACAAAATATCTTCATGGAACATGATCTTTCCTTAATATCCTAATGATTTTTGGCATAAAAGAAAAAACAATAACTTTGGCTCATACAATGCATTTTTGGCTACTGCTACAAATATACCCGTGCTACTTAAGACATATTTGAATTAGATCTTACTGTGAAGTAGAAGGTCTCAGTGTCCTGTTGATTGGCTCTGCGTTTGGCGAGGCTGGGTTTGGTTCCTGCACTGTCACCTGTGCTCTCCACCGACGGGGTGGCAGAGGCATCAGGGGTGGGGTTGCAGTCATCATCACAGACGCTCTCCAGAAGGTTTGAGAGTGTTGTCTTAAGTGTCTTACTGATCTGAAGGAATTTCACAGGTTTGAGATATACGAGTAGCAAAAAGGGGTTGTTCACAAATCCGCTTGAAAAACCGTAATAAGAGTGTCAGAGAGACGCATAGTGCTGCTATGAGCATCTCTGAAGGAGTGCTCAAAAATATAGAGCGTGGCACAGATTTTACCTCCTCAGTTTCCAAGGTAACAGATGCCAGTCTGGACTGAAGCTGCTGGAATCTGGTCTCGAGCTCATACCTCACCTGACCCTCTGCGCTCACCTCGCACACCTGTCACATACAACAGATGTTTTTATTATGCATAATAATGGTCCCTCATGATGGCCACTGTGTTAAGATCACATGACCAGCTGAATACTAATCTTTTTCACTTGGTAACACCTTAATATCAAACCCTTTAAGGATGAGTTCACTTCCAGGACAAAAAAATCTTTATAATTTACTCATCTCCAGGTCATCCAAGATGTTCATTTCTTTCTGTCTACAGTCAAAAAGAAATTAAGGTTTTTGAGGAAAACATTCTGGGATTTTTCTCCATATAGTGGACTTCAAGGGGGATCAGCCGACCAGTTTTAAAGGGCTCTACACGATCCCAGCTGAGGAATAGGGGTCTTATCTAGCAAAAGATAAGTTCAAAAAGGTAGGGAAAGGCAAAAAACATCTAATTTTCTCCTCCAACTTCAAAATCGTTCGACATTGTTGTTTTTACCTTTTTTGTAAAGGGCATTTGACTTTCTTTGTATGTTCGCTTTGTAAACACTCGGTCGGTACTTCTGCCGATGTCGCGCGTGACCTTTCCGATGTGATTACGCAATGCGTGCAAGATTTGTGGTTAAAAGTAAATACATTTTTATTTTTTTAGAAAAATATAATTTCGCTAGGTTTGACCCTAACTCCTTGGCTGGGATCGCGTAGAGTCCATTGAAGGTGCACTGAAACTGCAATATGGACCTTCAACCCATTGATCCCCATTGAAGTACACTATATGGAGAAAAAAACCTTCATTTCTTTTCGACTGAAGAAAGAACGACATCAACATCATGGAAAATTTTCATTCTGGAAGTGAACTAATCCTAAGTTGGCAAAAAATGATCACAGATGACAACAACTGGTGGTCAGTATAAATTCCAAGACAAGTGGGGAAAAAATGATTTACTTGTGGATATTTTAACAGGATATTTTTGATTAAATCCAGGAGCTTTGTGACTCTGCAGAGACAGCAATTGCTGAAATTAAAATAAATTCATTGTTTTTGTTTTCTTTGTGCACAAACAGTATTCTTGTAGCTTCATAAAATTACAGTTGAACCACTGATGTCACATGGACTATTTTATTGATGTCCTTACTACATTTCTGGGCCTTGAACATGTCAGTAGCATTGCTGTATATGCAGGGTCAGAAAGCTTTCGAATTTCTTCAAAAATATCAAAATTTGTGTTGATGAACGAAGGTTTTAAAGGGGTTACATAATGTTGCTAAAAAGAACATTATTTTGTGTATTTGGTGTAATGCAATGTGTTTACGTGGTTTAAGGTTGAAAAAACACATTATTTTCCACATAGTGTACATTACTGGTGCTCCTCTCTGCCCTGCCTTTCTGAAACGCATAGATTTTTACAAAGCTCATCGTTCTGAGTGCGTGTCCTCTGATTAGCCAGCTATCCAGTGCATTGTGATTGGCCAAATACCTCAAGCATGTGACGGAAATGTTATGCCCTTACCATGTTGTGATGCTGTGTCCCGGTGCGACAAGACAAAAACACTAAAACCCGTTATAAATTAGGCATTTGTTGCATCCAGTGGCGATATAATTAATGATTATAATGACTCTTTTTACACCTTGTGTTGCGTGCGTAAACATTAAACTATGTCTGCATTTGTGATCATGGAAATGACAAAAAACAAGCACTACTCCACACTGATCAAAACTCGCGTTTGAATAGCCAGTAGCAATCTTTAAATAAGAAAACGTACTTACAGGCTGTGAGTCAGAAGCGGCAGACTATCCTTGCAAAGTTGTAATTTCCCCACCTTACAGAAACAGTCTTTGGGCACAGCTGGCATTATAGGCTACTCTCCCAGGTTCAGGAAACAATCATCCGTAAAATATTGCGCACACTTGAATATTTGCGTTGTACTGTTCTGGAACAGTGTTGTAAATATAACTTAAACACTGATTTCTAGTTGTGTACTCATTTGGAAGGCCAAACGAAATAGTTTCGCTTTTGCAACGCAACACACAGCATCTCCACGACATGGCGGCGGTGACAACAACACTACAACGAGAATAAAAGTTACGCCTTCTTTGCGTATACATTTGGGTGTTGTTATGCAAATCTTCCTACACCACGACGTACATTTGCGGGATGTTTGAATGAGCTGTTTCAGGAAGGCGTGGCAGAGTCTTGACTTTTATAAAGAATGTCTCTTTGGGTTTGAGACTGTAATCTTTGTAACTTGAAACTTATATATGCACGAACAGCTTGTAACACTCCAAAGACAAAAGAAAACATGAAATCTCATCACATGACCCCTTTAAGGGTTTGAAATGACATGAGGGTGAGTAATGACAGAATTTTAATTTTTGGGTGAACTATCCCTATCTATCCCTCAAAAGCTAAAAGCCCTACTAAATGCACATGGCCATTCTCATGCGTTACCTGGTCTCCTTCATGGGGCTGGTACTGAAAGCGGAAGGGCAGGCAGAAAGCAGTGTTGTGGGCCTGGAGCAGAGCATCTCTATCCTGGCCCTGGTTGAGTCCAGTCACTGCTGTGTCCAGCTGCTGAAGGCCATTTTTCATATTCTGGACGGTTCGGTTTCTGTTGGAGAGGTAACCGCGTATAACCCGAGACACAGACAGGTGGTACCCCAGATCCGTGCACTGCATTCAACATTAGCCAGATGGCGAGACAAAGACAAAAACAGAAAAATACAGTCATTGTTTGAGCGAACATGACTGTTCTGATTCACGCTCACTGACTAAACCTGCTGTGATGTTCTTGACTTGACATGTTTTACAATGTGCCTCAGGCAGTGGGAATAACAAACCAGCAGACACTTTTGAAAGCTCACTCGAGAGCTTTAGATATCAATGCCACAGAAGACGTACAGTACCAGTCAAAAAGTAGAACAATAGTGGAGTCATTGAAACTATGAAATGACACAAGTATGGAAATTATCTAGTGACTTTGTGAGATGCATCCTGGGATTCTTTTAAACTGTACTAAGGGGGTTTATATGTATGCTAGACATGTGTCAGCTCTTTTCCTGCACATTTCTTTTCCTACTCATTCATTGAAAATAGTTTTGTGAACATATGCACCATTCATATTTGTCTTTAAATATAATTTCAAGCATTTAAGAATAAATCTTAAGATCAAAAGTTCTAAAGACCATGAGAAACATAAAACAGTCAAATGTGTTCATATTTTCAATGGTAGTGTGGTTGGTTTTGTCTGGAGCACCCTCAATGGACTCTACATATAGTAAATACATTAGATAAAAATGCTCTGTGCTGTGTTTTGGTCAGGGGTCAATTCAAAATGAAAAGGGAACTAAAACCTAATGACATCCTAAAGAGCGTCTAGACAGATGGTAATGGGACAGCAGTGTTTTAGACTCACATCAATCAGAGTGCAAATGTCCTGCAGATAGTACTTATTCATGGAGGCATTAGCTGCTGCCAAGTTGAGCAAGTAGTCGTTACGAGCTTTAGTGCACTTCAGCTGAGTTTCCTGTACTTTGCCTTGTCTCTGTAGAGAAAACACAAGTGCAGCAGAAACTGGGGGGTTACAGATAAAGTGAGATCTTGCTCTTCCTGTGCCATATTCACAGAGCTATGCTCCGGATGTCACAATCTTTCATTCTTACAAACCACCGGCTGTTACCTTCTCCATCAGTCTCTCCATTTTTTTCACAGAGCTGCGCCTTTGCCCTCCTGATTGGCTGAGCCCGAGATCAGCTGACTTGCCCGTCTGTTTCTCCTCCAGACGTGTGGCCTCTTTGAGCTTACCTTCAGCAGCCAAAGAGTCGATGTGATACTGATGGTAAGTTTTCAAAGCCTGTAAGAAATCAAACACTTTTACAACATGCACAGCAAAAAAAAAAAAAAACCCTTAATTCATACTCATTAATGGTTTTCCAGTAAAATCCATAAAAACTTTATCTTTACTCCATGGGCAAATAATTTATTTATTGTAACATAATGAGACAGATAATGTTTGGCTTATTATTAGACTTATAAATAAACTGGATTAAAAAACTATAATAATAATAATAATACTAATAATTTGTATTATTAGTGTCCGTGTATAAGTGTTATTTATCTTATAAATGTGTTTATTTTTTATTCCCTGGGCATATTTTTTTTTTTTAATAGTTTTTAACTTAATATGCCAGATACTTTAAGCTTATTGTTAGATTTACAAATAAAAGAAACATATAAATTAAAAGATAAAAACAATACAAATATTTGACAAAACTACAAAATAAACTAAAAACAAATAAAAAAAAACTATACTTCTACTTCTACTACTACTACTACTACTAATTGTTTATATTATTTAAAGTTAATTAAAATTATTATTAAGCACATTTAAGTATTATTATATTTAGAATTCTATAATATATTATACGTTTATTTTTACTCCATAAGCATTTTTTTAAAAATTGTTTTTAACATAAGAGCCAGGTAATTTTAAGCCTATTTAAAAAACAAAACAAGATAAAAAAAAAAAAAGTAATAATAATAATACATGTATTATTATTATTATTATTATTATTAGAAATATGTTTAGTTTTACTTCAGAGGCACATTTTTTTTTCTTTTTGTTTTTAACATACTACGCCAGATACTTTAAGCTTGTTGTTAGAATTACAAATAAAACTAAACAAAAAAACTATACTAATACTAGTAATAATAATAATAATTGTTTATATTATTTAAAATTATCATTAATAAATATGTAAGTATTATTATAAACAAGTTTTTTTTTACTCAATAGGCATATCGTTTTTTTTTTAATTGTTTTTATCATAATAAGCTAGGTAAAGTTAAGCCTTTTTAAAAATAAAACAAGACTCAAAATATAACAACAATAATAATAATAATAATAATTATTATTATTATTATTATTATTACTACTACTACTACCATTAACATTATTATTATTATTATTATATTTTTTTGAATTGTTTTTTAACATAATAAGCCAGATATTTTAAGCCTATTTACAAACAAAACAATAATAATAATAGTAATTATTATTATATTTTGTATCATTTTTATTGTTCTTTATTTTTACTTCATGGCAATTTTTTTTTTTACAATTACTGAGATAATCTTTTTTGATTTATAATAAAACAACATTTACATTGTGAGACACTCAACTACAAGTTCTATTTTTATTTTTTATGATCAAGCTTAGCACATTTATTTTCAGCGACATTAAATACCTTGTAAGACTGCAAAAAGAGCATATACGCAAGCACAAAAAAAATCACTGAGCCTTGAGCCAAGACACTTGTGGTAAGCAAGCTGTCTGTCTACTGGAGGGTATACAGAGCACACAGCTGCTGTCAGCTGGGGTCAGCGGGCTTGATCTTGCAGCTCTGACCCGAGCACAGCTAGAAATGAGCTCTGGAAAGCAGGGGGGCACGTGGGCTTTTTGTGCTACAGAATGTACCAAAATGCACTCAAACTCAAGGGTCTACAAAAAGACATGCATACACATTCAATCATGGATGCATGAGCAGATATGTGCATCATGTGGTGTTTAGTCAAGTTTAATCACGCAGTCTCTGTCCGCAGCGAGATGATGTAATTCAAAGCTGATGCTATTTGGACTGTATTTCAGTTCACTAGAGCGTGTTCCTCCATGTAAATTTAGCATTTTCACAGCAAAACAGCCTCCAACCTACCGTCTGCAGCTCTGTGGTGACTTTCAAGAGCTCATCCTGCATCTGGAGTCCCACCTCCTTGCTCTGAAACAGAGAATAAGAGTCAGTATGAAATAAGGAAGACGGTTTGCCTGTGTTTTGTGTGGGAGTGTTATTTCTGTAAATAAGAGAGGAAGAGAAGGAGGGGGTTTTAGATGTCGGATCTGGTAATAGAGTGGAAGAGAGAGATTTCTGTACCCGTTTTGCCAGGCGGTGCGTGTCCTCTATGCAGTGCGAGAGCCGCTGCGTGAGTGTGTTGCAACAAAGCTCACTCAGTGAACTGTGATCTCGGCTCTCCTGCCTGGTCTGGGTCAGCAGAACAGACCAGCACTGAGCCACCGACAGGTCCAACTGCTCCTTCCTAAAAAGGAGCACAGAGAATAAAAAAGAAGGTTAAAATTTTAATGTAACAGAAATAGTGTCTCTACACTGAATCTACACTCTATAAACCATAATGGCAAAACAAAAAACAGGTTTTTAACAAATTTGCTAATTTATTAAAAATAAAAAACTTAAATGATTCCATTGCATAAGTATTCATACCCTTTTCTGGGACAGGTGAAATTTAGCTCAGGTGCATTCATAACGCTTGTAGATGTTACTACACTTCGAGTGGAGTTAACCTGTAGCAAAATTTTATTTACTTTTTTGTTTCTGTTATATTTTTGGGCTTTTTTTGTGACTTCAATGGAAAGGACAGTAGAGAGATGACAGGAAATTACTGGGCGTAGAGAGGGGAGCAGGATCAGCAAAGGACCTAGAGACAGGATTCGAACTCGGGTCGCCGCAAGCACGGTTGTGCTATATGTCTGCGCACTAACCACAAGGCTCTTGGCGCCGACAACCTGTGGCAAATTTAATTGAATGGGTATGATTTGGAAAGGCACACGTCTTTATAAAAAAATCTAACAGCTGAAAATGCACATTAGAGCAAAAACCAAGCCCTGAAGTAAAAAAAAAAAAAAAAAAACCCTGTAGAGCTCAGAGACAGGATTGCATCAAGCCACACATCTGGGGAAGAGTTCAGAAAAAAATTCTGCATTGAAGGTTTACAGGAGCATGTAGTCTTTATTACCCTTAATGGAAGAAGTTTGAAACAACCATGACTCTTCCTAGAACTGGCCTCCTGGTCAAACTGAGCAATAGATGGAGAAGGGCTTTGGTTGGAGTGGTGACCAAGAACCTGATGGTCACTGTAGTTGAGATCTATGATCATAAATGCAGATGGGAGAAACTTACAGAATGACAAACATCACTGCAACACTTTACCGATCTGGGCTTTATGGTGGAGTGGCAAGACTCAACCCTCTCCTCAGTGAAGACACATGAAAACACGTGGAATTTGCAAAAAAATAGCACCTAAAGGACCTTCAGACTGTGAGAAACAAAATTCTCAGATCTGATTAACCTCAATTTCAAGTATCATGTTTGAAGGAAACCAAGCACTGCTCATCACCTGCAGAGTACTAGCCCAAACGTAAAGTATGCTGGTAGCAGCCTCATGCTGTGGGGCGGTTTTTCAATGGCAGGGACTGAGGGACTCATCAGAGTAGAAAGAAAGCTCAATGCACCAAAATATTGAGATTGCCTTAAAGGGGTCATCGGATGCCCCTTTTCCACAAGTTGATATGATTCTTTAGGGTCTTAATGAAAAGTCTATAATATACTTTGGTTAAAATTTCTCAAGGGTAGTGTAAATAACACCTTTTTTACCTTGCCAAAATCAGCTCTGCAAAAATCATCCTGTTCTAGACAAGGCTGCTTTAAATGCAAATGAGCTCTGCTCGCCCCGCCCCTTCTCTCTGTGGAGTGACGTGCCTGTTTACTTCAGCCACGTTTAGCTGCTAAACTTGCTAACTAGCATGTTATTAGGAAAGGCGATCGCAAAGATTCATAAAAAAAACCCTTATACTCACTTCTGCTGTAAGTGAACTTGGATCACAAATGATTCGCACGAACATAGACGGATATATGTAGATTGGGAGGTGCATTCCCTTCACAAACAAACGTAATCTACTGCATCTTCAGCGGCTCAGAGGTCGGGAGTAAATGACGACCACTATGTTCATTATTACATCTAGCAACACAACACCTCAATCGCTCAATCGGAGATATTCTTGTCTAATTTACATCCCTGCTCCTGCATCGAAACAATGGAGGTCGGACTGTTACAGCCTATTTAGGCGGGTATGAGGTAAGACGCTCATGCCTATCAACTATCATGGGAGCAGCCTCTATCGGTGTGACGCCACACACATGGGTGTCACAGGCATCTGAGAATGGCTTGATTTAAAAAATGGGATATTATTTTTACAGATTAATTAAGAACCACTGCATGAATTTTTATTATTATGTGTACATACACTGCCAACACACATTAATGTTCAAACATGTAAAAGTGAACTTTGCATCCGATGACCCCTTTAATGAAAACCCAGTCCAGAGCATTCAGAACCTCAGACTGGGCGGAAGGTTCACCTTACAACAGGACAATGACCCTAACCACACATCAAAAGTGGCTTATAGTCAACCACAGCCTGGGCTTGAACCCAATCAAACATATCTGAAGAAACCTGAAAATGTCTGCCAGGCCCCATCCAAGCTGACAGAGCTTGAGAGGCGAAAAGGTGAGGTGAAGAATGGCAGATAACTGCCAAATGCAGATGTGCAAAGCTTGTTGCATCATACCCAAAAAGACTTGAGGCTGTAAAGGTGCTTCACTTAAGTACTGAGTTAAGAGTATGAATACTTATGCAATGTACTTATTTCAGTTTTTTTTTTTTTTAATAAATTTATGAAGTTGACAGTTCTGTTTTTGCTTTGTCATTATGGCGCATGGAGTGTAAACTGATGTGGAAAAAAGTAATTTAAAACAATTTACCATAAGGTAGCAACAGAACAAAACATGAAAAAATGAAGGGGTATGAATTGCTAACAGCTTGCGTCAGCGCAAACCATCTTTTCGCATTAAAATAGTACTGTCCGGATTTACTAAAATCGCACAAGTAAGAGTTAGTGTTGAAAAGGCGTGGACACAGTTATTTTTGCACCTGACCTTATTGAATTTGCATTTGTAAAAGTTTCCCTTTCAGATGCAAAATATGCGGGGAGAGTATTAAAATGAATCACGCAAAGCGATTTAACGTTTGTGCCCGTCAAATTACTGGTATTTGCGGCATTATTTAATGCCCAAAAAAGCATGTCTTAAAGCAGGTGGTAATTTGCGCTGCTCTTGGTAGATTGCGCTTTTCATTATGGAAATGATCTGGCTGCGTCTGTGTTCTTTAATGTGCGCATCGTCAGTAAATCACATGCAGAATTTTTCCCTCCATTCTTTTATGGAAATGCATTCTAACGCTAATTTGCCCCGTTTAGTAAATCTGACCCAAAATGTCCCAAATTAATTAGCATTTTTGGGGAGATGAGGCCACGGTCTGGAAGCAACTGAGCCTAGAAATGGAACTGACGCTCATGATGAAAACATGCCAACTGTAGTATGTCCGGACTACATTCATACTATATAGAAAGTATATAGAAATTCACACTATATAGAAAGTTTTAAGAAAGTACCTTCTCTAAAAAATATACAATTTCGGACACAGCCTGTCATTTACTGCACTTTTTTACTGAAAGAACCAGTGTGTTCAAATAAATCGGTTGAGTGAATGATTCACTGACTCACTCAAACAAAAACAATCTATCCATAAATCAATAGATCTGTCAGTTTACTGTATACAGCTATCAATCTACTGATTGATACGTAGATATGCATCACAAGGCCACATCTCAGCGCTAAAACCAGGATGATTACCTCTTGGTCTTCACAGTGAACCTCTCGCTGAGTTTCTCCAGAGAGCGGGCATACTCTGCCTCGATCTCCCCGCGTCTGCGCAGGTACTCGCTTAGATCCTGCAGCTGCTGTGTCTTGACCTCCAGCTGCGCATCTAGGATTTTTAGCTGCTCTGAGAGCTGACCCCGCACCTCTGAGCAAAGAAATAGAAGGGAAAAGATCACATATAGATGGTTTTCAGCACAAAAAGCGACGTGAACTAATGACTTTGTATCCCCCTGCACTAGTGTCCCTGGCCTGGGGCTGGGAGCTGATTGGATGAGGGAAGACAGCATCCCTAATACTGCCTATAAATACATCACAGTGTAGGCCTACATCTCACACATAGAACAAACGTTACATATAGAGCAGTACATGAGGCTTTTTTACCTTTGATTTGCGTCTCATACTCCGCCAGACTCCCCTTTTCCTTTCTAAGTTTTCCATGTGATGTCATGTTCTCCTTCGTTGGTGTAGCGCTCCTGTTGACTTGTTCACAGTGAGTCACAGTCTCAGAGATGAACGCAAAGGGTTGTTCCTCTTCACAGATAAACTATTCTAATTCCAGTTTCAATGTATTGGTGTTTTTATTTTGCAAAGTGAGTTATATTTCCATTACAGTGCAGAAAGGCATTCCACTTTAGGTCTGGAGCTCGTAAATAAAAACCTTTTCACTCTTTTCAGTCGTTCAATCTGTGCCCTCAGCAGAAATGGAACAGGGAAGTCTCTGTGTGCACGTGTATGTTTGTGAACACAGAGGGAGTTCCAATCCAAGCAATTCTCTCTCAGCACTAAGTCTGTGCATTTAAAGGTTTGTTTTCAGAGCAGAGAAGGTTGCAGGGGCTTGATAAGTTTTCTACTTCTGTTTCCTGAGACTGTGGTTAAATGTGATTGTCCTTGCCTGGAAAAGACACAGACACAGGAAGAGAATTTTGGTAAGATTTGTGACGAAGACCAAGTACAAGACAGAAGCAAACCATAAATGGCATGTGGAAGTAAATACGAGTTCAGAGAGACAGGAGAGGAAGAGAGATGCAAAAAATGTTACTTCAGTATGACGTGTCTCTGGCACTTCCAGAAGACGAAAACGGTTAAGCGAACAGAGCGCACCTGCCCACATCCTGTTTGTCTTCTATGTGTGTGATTCAGAAAGAGTCTCACATCAAGATATCCTGTCAATCCTAAATTAAGTATCCACACATTTTTTACAACTTCTAAAAACAAACCTCTCTAGTTCTCAAGAAGATTGAACGTCACGAGGCAAATCAACACAATACCAAAACTGTATTTATTTTTGCACAATGCAACCTGTCCATGTTGGCATCTGCCAAGTTTGGCTGCTTCCACCAATCTGCATCAAAAATAGAGTCTAATTGGACACACAGTCTTTGATATCAACAACAAATGATATAGGAACTTTTTTTGTCCTCTTTTGCTATCCTAACATTTTATTATTTACATTTAACATCTTCAATTCTGCCTACAACCCAATCAAACAAAGCTGTGACCCAATTTTTACTCGCAACCCACTAGCTGAAAACCACTGCTCTAAAGCATGAGCTAATAACTCAAATTAAAGGCCTTAAACACGGCAGACAGGGAAGGAGGAATTTTTAGAAGCTCTGACTATGTCTACGTGACTGATTGTTTGTTGTAGGACGTTAGACTGAACTGAGCTTGAGTTCCTGTGAGTTGCGCCAGTGATGGCCGTTGGTCTTATGAGAGGGTGGAGGGACCTGAGTCATCACGGCTTTCGGCACAAACACACACACTCATAGTCAGATCATAGAGTGCTGCTCTAGCACTGTGCATTAAGAATTTAGGGTAACGCACATGTATAGAGAGCGACAAATCTGAGTTAAAGTGATAGTTCAACTAAAAATAATTTAAAATAATTACTCACCCTCATGTTGTTCCCAACACGTAATACCTTTGTTCATCTTCAGAGCACAAATTAAGATATTTTTGATGAAATCCAAGCTTTTTAACCCTGCATAGATAGCAACGCAACTCACATTCAAGGCCCAGAAAGGTAGTAAGGTCATTGTTAAAATAGCCCACGTGACATTAATTGTTCAACCTTAATTTTATGAAGCTACTTTTTATGTGCAAAGAAAACAAAAATAATGACTTTTTTCAACAATTTCTTCTCTTCCGTATCAGATGCGCTTTCACGAAAGAACACAACGTATGCGTGTAGTGCAGAGACGTAGAACGTCCATCTCTCTTATTTCATCGTTTGTATATTCTGGTTCAAATAAATAAGGTTAGTCATAAAAATTGCAAGTCATCGTCTCTGTCGAAATCTTCAGACATGTTTTTTTATGTACAGTGTGCATGCTTACATGAAATGAAAGCAGGGCTGAGCGATATGGCAAAAAATCTAAATTTCGATTTTTGATTTTTTATGATTTTTAACTAGTCAACTTGAAAATGTACCTACGCATGATTCAAGTAACTTGTTCTTTATTAACCCTCTAGTTAAAGAAAAGTCTATTCCAAGTGCAGCACACATGAAGTTGTCAACATGATGTAAATGTTAAACAAATCACTAAATATCTTTGCAGAAAAGATGCATAAACTACATCTTGTACAAACTTGTCTTATATTACTTGTCATATTATATGTTCAGAAATAATACAAGGAAAATGCTTTTCAAAATTCTCATAAATCTAGGTAATTCAAATTTAAAACGACTGAAGGAATAACACCAGTAGACTATTAACTATAAATGTTGTGTAGAAACAATGAACAGGGGCTTTCAGCCTGTCACCATGATACAAACACGAAATATCAGACATACAGTAGTAGTTAAAGGATAAGTCCACTTCCAGAACAACAATTACGAATAATTTACTCACCCCCTTGTCATCCACGATGTTCATGTCTTTCTTTCTTCAGTCGTAAAGAAATTATGTTTTTTGAGGGAAACATTTCAGGATTTTTCTCCATATAATGGACTGCTATGGTGCCCCGAGTTTGAACTTCCAAAATGCAGTTTAAATGCGGTTGTAAACGATCCCAGCCAATGAAGAAGTGTCTTATGTAGTGAAACAATCAGTTATTTACAAAAAAAAATACAATTTAAATACTTTTTATTCTCAAACGCTCATCTTGCCTTGCAGTCCTTGAACTCTGTGTACTCTGGCTTAAGACAGTTAGGGTATGTCGAAAAACTCAAACCGTATTTTCTCCCTCAACTTCAAAAATCATTTCAAAATCATCTTACATCATTGCAGAAGTTCAGACCCAGTCTTTGCAAAATAAACATGCAAAAAAGACCAAACACCCTTAATAAAAAAGGCAAAACAGCGATATAGGATGATTTCAAAGTTGAGAGACAACATGAGATGGGAGTTTTTTGACATACCCTAACTGTCAAGAACCAGAACAAAAACAGTCCAGGCAGAGTAAGACAAGACGAGTATTTGGCATTAAAAGTACATAGATTGTATTTTTTTTAATGAAAATAACAGATTGTTTCGCTAGATAAGATCTTTCTTCCTCGGCTGGGATCGTTTACAACCACATTTGGGACTGTTTGAAGTTTAAATTGCGTTTTGGAAGTTCAAAACCATAGAAGTCCATTATACAAAGAAAGATGCTGAAATGTTTTCCTCAAAAAACGTAATTTCTTTACGACTGAAGAAAGAAAGACATGAACATCTTGGATGACAAGGGGGTGAGTACATTATTTGTAAATTGTTGTTTTGAAAGTGGAGTTCTCCTTTAAATCGAATTAACCAATATAATCAGAGAAATCGCCCAGCCCTAAATAAAAGTAAACAAATAAAATACTTCACTTTTTTTTTTTTTGAACAAAGACTATTGTGGTACATTTTACAAGAAAATACAATTCCTGTCTTTCTACTTCAAAATGTAATTTACTTGCCATTTCTTTGTAATTATTTTTTAAATGTACTAACAATTTCTGAGTGAAACTGTTTCAAGGTAGATTTTTTTAACCCCATCACATGAGCACAAAGCTTTTCATGTAACCATGGCATCAAATAAATAAACAGGCCCAATTATTGCAGTTTACCCATAACACTAATAGTATAGACTTTTTTTTAAGCAACACATTTCCCTGTCAACTGATTCCATGTAAAAGGCACATCATGCACTCTCAGTCATTGAGCAGTCATGACAGTCTGCTCTTCACTTCCTCCATCTCACTGTTTAGAGGTCAAAAGCCTCAGACAGCCAATCAGAACTCAGCAGAGACTTCATTATGATAATGCTATTATTGATTCACAAGAGTTGAATCGGATTTGTGCACAATGGGGTTGAATTCTATTGCATTAGTGTATGCCTGCACGTCAGTGCGTTTTTGATACTCTTGGCAGTAGTTTCTCTATTTTATAGAAAAGATTGAGCCATTTGAACTGTAATCTACTTCAGACGGGAAAAAAATGCAACACTGCATTTCTATAAATAAATCCTTACATGGTGTCCATTCATCTAATTGCATAATCCATTTAGCAATTCACAAATCAGCATAATGCTGGTGGTGAATACTAATGTTAAATATACGTATACTGTCGGGTACACATAAGCAAGCAAAGCACATATATTGATCCACCACTGGAATGCCTGCGTGAAACCACTCCGGTGTCCTGACTGAGTGAATGTGCCTGTTTAAACTTGATCTGTCTGCTGTATTGAGTTAAAGAAACTGAGGGGAATTGGAGATCCATGGGATCAATCCTGTTTTACGCTCCCAGTGGAGGCTGGAAAGAAGCTGAGCTCTGGTCTTATCTCTCAGAGCAGAGGACCACAGGGACCCTCACACACACACACACACACTTATAGCCACCACCGCTGAGACCTCTGCTGTGTTCTCTCATTGCCATGGATTGATGCTCCCGCCGCACAGACAAAGGCACAAATATTAAAGGCTGAACGTGATCACAAAATGCTTATTTAAGGGTATAGCTAACCCCACCATGAAAGTTCAAGTTCATTCATTCACACTCCTGTCATTCAAAACCCACATGATCTCCTTTCTTCAGTGGAACAAAACAGACAATAATAGGTTGAATGCCTAAGCTGCACTTTTTTTAAAATAAATGTAACTATGGCTGTCAAATATGATTTTCAAGGCACCATTTTCAGCTAATAATCACTTAAAGGGACAGTTCACCCAAAAATGAAAACTCATGTGACCCACTCACCCTCA
The DNA here is from genome assembly GCA_019740295.1 of Labeo calbasu. Lineage (NCBI taxonomy): Eukaryota > Metazoa > Chordata > Actinopteri > Cypriniformes > Cyprinidae > Labeo > Labeo calbasu. The sequence goes on along the minus strand of JAHKKF010496378.1, from coordinate 12,769 downwards.
TGTCGTTCCAAACCTGTAAGATCTTTGTTCATCTTTGGAACTCAAATTAAGATATTTCTGATGAAATCCGAGTGCTTTCTGAGCTTTCATGGACCATTTTAATGATGTCCTTATTACCTTTCTAGGCCTTGAATGTGTCTGTTTTGTTCCTGTCTATGCAGTGTCAGAAAGCTCTCAGATTTCATTACAAATATCTTAATTTGTGTTTGAAGATGAACAAAGGTCTTACTGGTTTGGAATGATAGAGGGTGAGTAATTAATGACTGAATTTTCATTTTTGGGTGAACTATCCCTTGAAATTTCAGTCTGATCCTCACACAAAGTTATAGTATGGTTTCAAATGACTTTCCTGATAAAATATGAGTTGGCCATTTTTTGTCTTTTTTGGAGCTGGACCTTAACTTTGACTGCTTGGAAAATTGCAGCATATTTGGACGAGATACAACTATTTGAAAATCTGGAATCTGAAGGTGTAAAAAAATCTAAATATTAAGAAAATCGCCTTTAAAATCCAAGTGAAGTTCTTAGCAATACAAATTACTGGTCAGTTTTGATATATTTATGGTAGGAAATTTACAAAATATCTTCATGGAACATGATCTTTACTTAACATCCTAATGATTTTTGGCATAAAAGAAAAATCAATAATTTTGACCCATACAATGTATTGTTGGCTATTGCTACAGATATACTCATGCTACTTTTGACTGGTCCAGGTTCACAAATTTTCATTTTTGGGGTGAATTCTCTCTTTAAATACCAGTTGTAAGTCTTTACAGTCACTTTTGATCAATTTAATGCATCCTTGCTGAATAAAAGTATTAACGTCTTTGAAAAAACTTATTCACCATGAACTTTTTAAACTGAGATGCAAATCATAGCTAAAACGCACAACGTATATTTCCCACCAGCACCCACACACTGTTTCCTGCCAATATGTCAATACAGTACTGAAGTCACACTATGAAATGCAGCATACCCAAACATTTAATGCCTTTCAGAATGGAAACACACCAACTTATGTAATTACACAACAGTAAACCACAACATCGCTACCTACACAACAGGACAGACACTCATGTGATGTGACCATTGATACTGCATACCACATCCGTGACACAGTTACTCCTCAACCCCCCTGATCTAATTTTTAAAGAAATCTTTAGACGTGTGTCTGTCCACAATACTTGTTGCTAACGTTCATTATCTACAAAACACAATGACGTGACACCACAATTGCCATTAAAGTGAGCATAATTCTGAACATGCATGTGATGGACTATGAAAAAAATGAATTCTGCAAAAGCAATTAGCAAATACTGCCTGAGACTAATAAGTTAATTAAAATATGCCTTGCTCTGATAGCTGCCAATAGAAACGAAATATCGCAAATGAGATCTTTGATGCATCTCAATGGTTTTTCCTAGTCAGCAATGTGATTAAGTCTCCTGCGTCTCAGATTTTGCTCTTGAGGTATGGATACAGTAATGTCACTCGGATATTCAGAAGAGATCCCAACGAACTCATACACTACCATTCAAATGGTGGGGAACCGTAAGTCTCTTACGCTCATGAATTTTCAGCATCATTAATCCAGTCTTCAATGTTACATGATCCTTCACAAATCATTCTAAAATATCTTTACTAACATTACTGAGATTTTCCTTAACTCACGTAAACTATGAAAGAGCAACTTCTGAGTAATAACATTTTTTAAGAGATAGCGAGAGCTTTGAGGGACAGTTCAGAGCAATAAATAGGACCTAAGTAGAGGTCATGCTGAGATGAGACTGCTTATCTGACAATCACGATTCTCTTTCCTGCACTGTCGCTCTTTTTCTGCATGAGAATACACACAACACACTCTCTCTCACACACACACTCTCTAATCCCATATTAAGCAGCTTGAGTCACTGTAGTCTTTCCTGCACTTCCCGTGAAGTCTGACATCGTGACGTGCTCTGTGGGCACAGGGAGCACATCTCTCCTCTCCTGCGTTTCATCTCTGCTTATCTGCCAAGTTTTGTCTCTGAAGACTCACACATCTATTCTTCAATACTGCTTTCAAGGGAGCATCTATACCAGCTGCCAGCTATCCGCCTTTTCAAGCGTTAGTTCACCCCATCATTGTTTACTCATACACACATTGCTCTGATTTTTTTTTTTTTTTCCTGGAACACAAATGGGAAGTTTAGCAGAATTTTGATACTTCTCTTTTCCATAAAATGAAAGTTAATAATGACCAGAGACAGCCAAGCTGCAAAAATAATGCCACAAGCAGTCCAACTATCATTTCTAGTGCTCTAAGCCACACATTCCCTTTTTTGTGAGCCGCAGACTGAAATGTAAGTAATTATTTAGCGCTCAAACTGAAAAAGAAAAATTAACTTCTGGCATTTACTCACCCTCATGTCATTCCAAACCTGTATGATGACTGTATTATGTGGAACACAAAATGAAATATTTCGAAAATTGTCTTATTTTGCCCATATAATTAAAGTCAGTGGGGTCCAGTCTTGGTTTGGACCCCACTGACTTTCATTGACAATGATAAAAATATCTTCTTTTGTGAAAGTCATACAGGTCTGAAGTGACTTGATAGCGATTAAATGATGATCAAATTTTCATTTTTGGTTAATTTTTCCGACTTAATGTATTTGGATCTAGCTTGTCTTATAACCATTTGTGACACAATAAATTTGAATATGTAAAACCGAAAATCTTACTTGAGCGTTTATTATCTGAATATATATTTCATTTAAATATTTAAATCCCAATACAGAGATTTTAGAGATAGAAGGGAAGATTTTTTTCAAAGATCAAAATAAACGCAAGTTTATTCCTGTCATAGAGTGTTTTCACATCAATCGGCCATATTGGCGGCACTGAATGCAAACGATGCCACTGAACCGAACAAAACGTGCACATTTTGCTGATTATTGCTGCTAAAAATGGTCAATTATTGTCATATTTTGGGCTGTACTAATCACTCAGACTGGGAAAAACATTTGGAGTACTATAGACTGCCAAAATTTATAACAAATCATGGAGAAAAACTGTCTGAGAAACAAAATGTGTTCGTGGTTGGCCAAACTGAACCAGGATTTCCAAGGCAAGAATCTTGACAACATTTGTCTTTGTTCTTATCATTTCCAGTCAGGTAGGTGAAATATTAGGCTAATATCTTAATTAATACTGCTTGTACGTATCTTTACCACCTATTAACTTCAGTTTGTCAAAATACCGCGCCTTTTCCTGCATATTTAGTCCTTCTCTATATGATTTAGCAGCTTCCATACATTTTCCACAGCATAAATTAGCAGAATAACGTATTCAGTAGTACATTAACCATGCAGTCCATTCTGTTGTTTACATTCGAGTTAGATGACTAGAAATATTATGCAAATAGACTACTTTTATGAGGCTTTTTCTCATACTTTAAGCATGACAACCATTCATTTTCACTATATGGAAAAGAGCAGCATGAACACTCTACCAAACCTCTCTGTTTATGTTACACGGAACTCATACAGGTCGTGAGGAAGAGTAAACAAAGAAAAAAATGTATTTCAACATGTACTATTTCTTTAAGGGTGATCAGAAGTGTGAAAATGAAAGGCAAGAGATTGTGTAAGAGGAAGAGAGAGACAGAGGGAAACCCTCCGCCAAATGACAACACCACAGAGGTAGAGGAGGTGAGAGGGGAGGTGGTGAGGTGGAAGAAAGAAGCAAAGAGGTGGGACGGACACCCTGATAACAATCAATGCTGAGACACACAGAAAAAGGAAGCGGCTTGTGTGGCATTCATGCGCACAATCAGTCATGTATGCAAAAGCACGCAGCCTATGCGTGGACGCGATGGACGCATCTGCCAAAAACACGCACACACACTCACCCTATTAAAAGGATAATGCATGCATCTAAGAAACGCTCGCTGTCATACGCGCACAAACATGTCAGTGCGTGTGTGAGGAGGTGGAGTGAGAACACATAAACATACAACCGGTCATGCTGAGAGGACTGCACAGTGGATTATAGTCATAAATAATAAAGAAAACCAAGTCTTACCTCATTCTCCTAGGTTCTGCCTCTATTTCCCTCTCGCTGGACACAGAGAACACTGTGCTTGAGTCACACAGATTTCATGCAGCCAGTCTGATTTCACCCCCTCTGACACATTCTACACACATGACTCTCTCTCTCAGGGAGCGCATTCAAAATAAGGTGGAAACACACACACATACACACAAGCACGCATGCTAGAAAACAGCTCCCCTTCTTTGGTTCACACACACCACACTCGCATGCTGAAACACAGCCTCCTCTCTCTGTCTCCTCAGCTCTCAGGCAATCAGAGAGAATGTCATAACCGAAGCCACGCCCCCTTCGCCCCCCTCCCCGCAGGCTTACTATAAATACAAGGATGGATATGAATATGCTGTCTTGTTCTCTTAGACTTTCCCCCCTCCCGTTTTGCTCCATCTCTCATTCCTAATATTCCCTCGCTCTCCCTCTCTGTGGCCATGAAATGCTTCTCTTATGACCTTGCATTGTGCTCTCGGACTACCAGCCCCCCTTTCTCTGCACACACGCGTTCAGGATTAATGTACAGTCATGAATCTATTTAATGTTCTTGCAGATGAGCTATAAAACTGATACTGATGCCAATCCAAAAGGAACTGAATGGGTAATAGCAAAAGCTCGGTGATAAACAAACAATGGCCGACGCTTCTGCACACACACACACACACACGCACGCACCTGCTGGCATTGTAATGGCCGGTTTACACAGAACGCGTTTTGTTTTTTTCTGTGTAAACAGGGACCGTTTACATAGACGGACCGTTGAACGTTACGCCACGTCGAAGTTCAACTTCTATAAACGTTTTCAGTTCCACTGTACTGCACATTAAATGCAACACGTTCTGTTTTAACAGACTGTTGCTACTTACACCACTTATCTGCCACATCTAGTATGCGTTGCATGTGCAACTATTTGTGTAGCTCATTAGATTCATTATTGTTATGCATACAATAAGAGCAGGGCATAACAAGTTTTCAGAAGAGTTCGCGCCTCACAGGAAATGGTGCCCACAAAACCGCCAATTTACTCAGTCTCATACTGGAGACAGCAACAGCTTCTGATGCTGAAGTGATCTGAAGTGTTTGTGTGTGGGTCCTGACTTATGAATGTGCCAGAATTATTACATTTGTTCTTGAAACATAAATATGATTGGCTAATGAATATAGAAGAGGCAGTTTTAATTTTGAATCACTCAGTAAAAATACCAGAATTATTTGTATACGCTGAGAACAAATTTGATTAGCTAAATGAGAAGACTTTAATGGAATAGTTCATCCAAAAAAAAATTAAATTCTGTCATCATTTACTCACCCTCCTGTTGTTGCAATTTGCAAACTAACATCACTGATAGCACATGCATATCACAGAGATGTCTTTTGTGACGTCTGCATTTACATCTAGAAGATGTATTTTTTGATGGAATACGGATTGTTTCCTCATCTGCAATACATCTATAGGACATTTACTATCAGATGTCAAGTAGATGTCTAAGTCTTTAAGATTTTTATGATTTGAATGCATGTAAAACTGACATCTTACAGACGTCTATTAGCCTAGATAGCACACATATGTCTGCAAGATGTCTGTTAAATTTCACTTGATCTGGAAAGCATCTGTACAAACATCTAAGAGACCTCTCTAAGATGTCAGTTTTACATACATTCTAAATCATAAACATCTTAAAGACATCTAATCGGAAATGTCCTATACATCTTGCACCTTGCAGATGTAAATGCAGACGTCAAACAGACGTCTCTGTGATGTACGTGTGCTATCAGGGATATTTTTGTACACAGCAGATGCTTTCCAGATCAAGTGATCTTTAACAGACATCTTACAGATGTATGTGTGCTATCTGGGTATGGATTTGAACACAAAGAACACAATTTGAAGACTCTTGGTAATCAAACAGTTCCTTGATAGCACACATACATCACAGAGACGTCTATTTGACGTCTGCATTTACATCTGCAAGACATATTTTTTAGTGTTTGCTCATCTGCAATACGTCTTGGACGATTCCTGTCAGATGTCAAATAGACATCTATTAGATGTCTTTAAGATGATTATGATTTAGAATGAATGTAAAACTGACATCTAAACAATGTCTGTCAGACGTTTGTACACAGCAGATTCTTTCCAGATCAAGAGATCATTAACAGACATTTTGCAGACGTACATGTGCTCTCTGGGGATTGACTTCGATTGTATGGACAAAAAACGCTGAGGTATTTCTTAGAATATCTTCTTTTGTGTTCAACAGATGAAAAAGAAAGAAACAGAAAGAAAGTCATAGTTTTGGAATGACATAAGGGTGAATAAATGATGACAGAATTTCTATTTTTGGGTAAACTATACCTTTAACATCTAAAATAAACAATGTAATGAAACATGAATGTAGCAGTGTAGTAGTTCACATTTTGTGGTTTAATATTTACTAAATAGTATAATATTTCTGGCCGACCGTACAGAAAGATTCCTGTCCCGAGTTTTGTAAGGTGCAAACAGAAGTTCAAGCCCTTCACCTCCCCCATCTTTCCTGTGCTTGTTTCCTTCCTCTCTCACGTTAAGCCTTGTGTTCGCTCTCTTTCTCTCACTGTAAAATCCTCAGGATGTGACAAATAAAGAGAAATTAAGCCCCTTAAATCCTATAATGTAAACAAACACACACACAATATATATTTACACATAAAACCAGACAGAAACACACACAGCTGAACAAAACACGTCCAGCTGCAGTGCCGCCCAATACCACCAGATATAAAAAGATTGATGATTATTGATCCCTAAAGAGAAATTCACTGCAGCGGCAGCACTATTAAACAGAGTGCACATATAATGAAACCGTATATGCGTCCAGTGAGCATAAACAATATATATGTGTGTGTAGCTGCTCAGTAAGGACTTACAAAATCATGGATATAATAGCTGTGACTAGGGTTGCTGCACATGCTACAGTTCCCTTGTGGTGAACGAATGGTCTACGGGAATCATCACCCCACCCATGAGTGCTTGGAAAGGCGACTCCACTGTGAGGGTGGCTGGGGGGAAGCCATGATGTTACATGGACATCAATGTGACGTCAACAATATAGCAGGTTGTCAGATTTGTACGACTTGAGAAATGACTTATAGGGCCCGGCAGGTAGCAAACATATAAGCGGTTTAACATTGTCTGCGCTGCCGCTGATACCATTGGTTCTATACTTGCCCCTCTTCCCGCATCAACCCTTACTACCCCGGCCTGTCCTCCCTAGGGACAGTTCAGTTTCCACTTGGTCAGTCAGTCCTCACAGCTTTGACCTACTTCATGTCTCTGGATTCATACGCGTACTCATAAGCTCACACACTCAAAACTGCACATGCAACGATGCAGATGAACACTGAGTGGTGATTACAAAGCTGATTTCACCTGCTGTGGTCTGATGAACACATCAACAAAGCTGCTGTTCAGAGATGCTGATGGACTGCAGAATGCAGCAGTGACATAAACAGACCACATAGACGGACACACGCGTGCATCGATCATGGGGTTCAAAGTCTGAAACCACACTGTAAAAGCTGAGATTCAAAATCAATTGTTTAGCCTGAAAATCAAGAAGAAAAATGTAAAGCCACAAAAGTGAATGAATAGGAAAAAATTTAAGTAATGTTTAAGCAAATTGGAGCAATTGCAGCATGCGACTCTTTGTACAAATGTTTTTGCTTCCACTGAAGCTCAAAATGCTCTTTGAATTATTTTCAAATCATGCTAGAGAACACGATGATCATGTTTCACACGTACCTGTAGAGCTCATGAAATCTGAGTGCTGCTGCCATCAAAACAAAAGAGGAACAAATTGAATACTAGGATTATCTTTTAGTTCACTACAATTAAATGGGAAAATGCAGAACATCAGCTAGATGTGCATTTAAGGCAGAATGTGTAAGATTTTCTGATTAAAATATTCAAAAACCACTAGAACAGTGTTATATATTTTGCTGACTTCTGTACTTACATTACTTTGTAGAAAACAAAACCCCAAAGACACTTTAATATGTTATGCAATTTATAAGACAAGTGACGAACGCACTATAACATTATAACAGAACTTTTAGTACTTTTCATACTTAGTATGATAAAAACAGCGCTGTTTTACCTCACATACGCATGACCGGAAGGAGCCGAAGCTGTTCGAGCCGTTTATCGCGCTTAGCAATCGCTCCAGCCTCCTTTTTTCGCTTCCACGACTTTCAGCCCCACCCTGCTTCATACAATAGTGAGCTTAATAAGTCTTTAATACATTAGCTCATCCATTAACATGATTTCTGCCCGAGTCCCGACGGATTGCACCGACTGTGAAGATGAAGACTACAACTCCATTGATTCCACACTCATGGTGTCATCAAACTACGCCTTTGGTTCTTTGTTTGTTTGGAATATACGCCCTCTAGTGGCTTTTTTTTTTTTTTAAAAATACATGTTGAACAACCATATGTGAAGTGGTTCCAGCTAGCCGTGCATTATCCCGCTTATACCATGGCCATTGGTCAGCACTGACAAGTTAAAGCTGTTCATGTTTGCAGCAGAATATTTGACCAGAAGGGTAAAAGTAACGGTTATTTTCATCAGTTACAGCTCATTCGTTCTGGCATTCTGCCCCTTTCAATCAGAGATGAAACAGTGCGGTAAAATCACATTTATTTGAACGAATTATAGCATTTATTTGAATTAATTATTAGAGAAAAAGAAGATAGAGATGACTGTTTTGTGTGTGAATTAATGGGTCTGCATCTCTACCAACATTGAAGCTATGAGTTTAGTTACTCCAAAACCAGCTATTTTACCCCCTTGTTGCCAATGCATTAATATAGAATGGTTATTAAACTGACTTAGAACTACCTGTGTATTAAACTGTTTTAATGCATACCTACCAGCCAATCAGAATCGAGTATTCAGGCAGACCCTGGTATCCACCTTATTCTTAAACGCATGAGTAAGTCTATGGGCGAGACTTCGAGTTCATTAGCCGCTATAGGGATGAGAAGAATAACAACGTGCAGTAAATAGTTTGTTTGCACTACAAACCAGTGAGTTTATAATTAAGATAATACATTAAAATAATACGGTAGATGCACTAATTTGCAATATCAAGCAGCAAAACGAGCTGTTTTGTACAGCTAAAAATAGCTGGACACGGATGAGTCCAGAAGTCAAACCAATAAAACTTACAAATGGCAGTGCCCAGTATTATGAGAAAATTAAGGTAGATACATTACCAATAAAAAGAGAATAAAAATGCTTAAAGGAAACGTTTGCCAACTTTTAACCAGCTTTGTATTGTTACAGTGTCGGTAGTATACAAAGAATTTTTTTTCAATGTGTCTTGAACCAAAATACATTAATTTATTATATATACATTAGATGTCCATTTATATATACATTTTTAAATTGCATTTTTACTGCATAGACAGTCAGCTTTTATTAAAACCACATCTTGTCAGCGTTAAGGTATTATTTTAAACAAAACAGGCAGCAGAAACTGCTACATCTTTACATAATCATTTAGCACAATAGTGAATTACCGAAAATGCATGTTTCTTAATATGAGCTAGACATGTCGTAGAAAAACCTCTGAGTAACGGAGTTTCTGTAAGTAATGAATTCTCTGGAACTGTTTCCTACAAGAAAGGGGAAGTTGAAAAAGAAACTGCACTCTCATTTAATTATTGTTGAGTGCTGTGCAAAGTTTTCTCTCATGTAACACTAATTTAAAGGTGACAAGAATATAAGCAAGCCATTCATAAATTTCTCCAAAAAGTGTAAACAATGTACTAAATGTTTGTTGCACTTGTGCAACCAATGTCGTGAGTTTGAGGTGGGACTGTCTGTTTGCTAACCAATGGCAAATGGAGGAATGTTTAAAAAAAAACTGCAATTATTTTTACAATTCTATTCAGAGAAGCAAGTGGCCCAGAAATGATACAGTGTAGCTTTAAACTACAGCCAAAGCTAAAGACTTGCTTGTAAATGAGGCAGCATGGTAGCGCAACTCTGTGGCCATTCTAAGTACTGCAAGTGTGATGTGATTAAAATCTCAGCTGATGCAAATTTGTTAAAATAAAAAATGCCTTATATGTAGACTGCTGTTTATTAGTCAAACTAGCATGCACAATGTCTCTCATAAACAAATCTGGTAAGATCTCTTATGCACTTGTACATAAATAATATATTATTCATTTGCATATATAAATTATATGTGTTCAAATTAATAATAAATTAAATTGTTATGAGGAATAATTATTGCAACATCCTGGAGTTGTATTTATTTGCTCTAATGATGCACTACTACAGAAAATACTGACATGAAGTAAAAAATATAACCATTAAGTGAATTTAGGATCAGGAATTGTTAGCAAATTTATGATAAACAATTAAGGCCCTGTTAAACAGGTATAATCCTCTGAGACACAGGGTATCTACAGAGAGTACATGCTGTACATGGTTCAGTCGGGAACTGAGGGTAGGGTGAGGACAAGAGGGAGTTTCTACTGGCACTAGGGGGGTTGGGCTTCTGTGATGTAGCTGTGGCCCAGGGGTGAAAAGGCACCGCTGTGTAAACTGATGTCAGTGCGGATCACCACTGCGTGTGCGTCTCATCTGCTCAGCCTGACTCACAGCCTTCTCTATCTCCCCCTGGGACAGCAGTCTACAGCGCTGCAGGGCAGAGAGCAGCTGGGCCCGAGAGTTACTGATGAACGAGTGGGACAGGAAATAGGGGAGGCCACCTCCATTCCTCAGAAAGTAGAGCGGCACTCTGACCATACCTAATACCTGAAAACAGAAAAGAAAGTTGCATAATAAGATTTTGCACATACACACACACATACATGTGAAAAAAATAGAGCTTTAACCTCTAAACCATGGTCTGTGGCTTTAGCTACAGCTGCTGTCTCAAGCTCTTTCAGCTCTGACTCTGTCATCTTTTTGATGTAAAAGTGCGTGATGAGCCCAGGACAGGATGAAGAAAGGCAGGAGGATATATGATTGTCCACGCCCACAGGCACAGCCACGCCCACCTCCTCGTGTAGTTCTCTGCTAAGCCCCGCCTCCAGCGTCTCCTCAGACGGGTTCACCAATCTACAGATGACAAAATAAAATACAGCCTCTATGAAAAATGCCTGTTCATTTGTAAACTTAATTTTAAGTTTATTTACTTGTTTATTTATTTGTGCAGAAAGATGAACTCACCCCCCTGGGAAACCCAGCAAGCCATCAAAACGCATCTGCATCTGAATGACAGTAATCTGAATTCAGGTTCAAGGGCGTTCATTTACATATTACTTTGAGCTTTCTGCTTTAGTGTAGTGCACCTGTCGTAGTCGCACTCTTCAAATAAAGATAAAAAGTTGTGAAGTGCAGATCAGGTCACAGTGAGTGCACTCTTCCTTACCAGTACTATATGTTTGATTGGGATTTTCCCGAAGAGTTTGGCACTGGAGTCTCCGTATAGCATAACATGACACGCATGTTTGTAGCCCTTCCGTGTCAACGCATCTTCTCTTGTGATCTGTTGCTCCATTACAGGACGAGCGATAAACAAACAAATAAATAAATCAGTCAATTGTATATTTTACAACGCGTGTTGATAAGTAAGGAATAACACAAATACTATGTGGGTGTTTGTTACTACTGCAAGCCACTATAATCACCTGACGTTCACTATTTCAAAATAATAGTCCACTGAGAACGCAGCTTTTTTTTTACTCTTATTTATAAAAACCCGATAGTTAACACAACAAAACTGCGCAAACGTTTTATTTACCACATCTGTCAAATAAAACATATTACAATTAAAATAAATAAAAATCCTGAAACCTATTTAAAATATTCGAAAGAGCCCCTAAATTGATTCATATTTATTTTGAAGAAGCAACAATAACGTAATTGTTTTAACGATAGTGTCTTGGCCAAAACTAACATGCCAATTTTTGTAAGGTTGGTCACAGTCATTTATTTTATATAGTCCTATATAACTAATGAGAACGATAGGCTTAAACAAATGTTTATTGGTAATATTTATAGTTCTATAATTTATAACAATATTGCCTAATAGTTAAAAGTTGTGCACGTTAAAAATCCATTACGTAGTTTTTATTAACTTCTCAGAGTTGTCAAGTCCACGCTTTTTCCGCGGAATGAGGGTACTTTTAAACTCTTGCCAGGGGTTGGACCCAGGACCACAAAACCAGTTATAAAGGTCCCTTTTTTTAAATTAAGATGTATACATCATCTAAAAGCTGAATAAATATGCTTTCTATTGATGTATGTTTAGGATAGTACAATATTTGGTCGACAACTATTTTGAAAATTGAATCTGAGGCTGCAAAAAAAATCCAAATATTGAGAAAATCGCCTTTAAAGTTGTCCAAATGAAGTTCATATTACTAATCAAAAATAAGTTTTGATCAACTTACGGTAGGAAATTTACAAAATATCTTCATGGAACATTTTACTTTACTTAATATCCTAATAATTCTTGGCATAAAAGAAAAATCGATCATTTTGACCTATACAATGTATTGCTGGCTGTTATATAATATACCCATGCTGCTTATGATTGGTTTTGTGGCCCAGGGTCACATATTTGACTGAAATGCATATATTGAAATATTTTATATTCTACCAATGATAAAACTGCTAGAT
>JAHKKF010496377.1:0-13300 GCA_019740295.1 Labeo calbasu | reverse complement strand
TACAAAAGTTGTTACAAAAGAAGAATGTATTTAGAAGAATGTTGGTAACCAAATAGTTACTTGTAGCCATTGACATTGCATTCAGTGACTACTGTCAACCGTTTGGTTACCAATATTCTTCAAAATATCTTCTTTGTGTCCAGGAGAAGGAAGAAACTTATACAGGTTTGCAACAATTTTAGGGAACGTAAACGATGACAGATTTTCATGTTTTGGGTGAACTATCCCTTTAACCATATTTTGGATGCAAATTTTCCTCATAAGCAAGCTAAATCTGACGAAACCTCCTCTTTTTGGGGACATCCTCATCTGTGAAAACAGTATTTAAAAAGTAAATAAAGGGTTAGGGCGTGTTTTATAACTAGCTCTATATAAAAACAGTAGAAGAGAGAAAATATCATAGCTCATTATTAAAATAGGCGTCATTGGAAAGTCCAAACCATGATAGAGAAACAAACATGTTTGTGTGTGTGTTACAGGTGTTGTCTCAGGCCCATCGCAGGTTGGTGTGCTACTGCAGACTATTTGAGGTCCCAGATCCTAACAGACTGCAAAAACTCGGGCAGCACCAGCGGGAGATCTTCCTATTTAATGACCTCCTGGTGGTGAGAAATCATAAAGATACACACGACAAATGACATTACCATGTTACAACGCCTATTAAAGATAAATACTTTCATTAATGGACAAATATCTACAAATGTGCTGATGCTGATCACTGTGATTTCTGCAACTTTGTGACAGGTTACCAAGATCTTCCAGAAGAAGAAAAATTCAGTGACGTATAGTTTCAGGCAATCTTTCTCTCTGTACGGGATGCAAGTGATGCTCTTTGAGAACCAGTGTAAGAAATAAAAGCACAATCAATCTGAATGGAAGGCTAGGAGTGCCATTAAAAAAATAAAGGAATCAATAAAAAATGTTATTAATTCAAAAATTATATTGTAAAATCACTAATCATTTCTCAGATGGAGTAGACATATTCATTTTAATTACATTAAGTTGAGACATGCCGTAAGTGATACATTTATGTAGTTTATTTCAGTGATTAATTGATGTTTTTGACTTGAAAAATGAATATTTTATTCCTTCATTTCATGGCACTCTTACTCCTGTGTAATGCTGCATGTGCACTAAAGGCCAATTCACACTGCACTGACAGACACCGCCCAACGCGGACAATCACCAGATTACAGGATGTCACTTCTCAGCCGTTTCACGAGCCCACAAGAGCCGATTCAGCATATTCAGTCGGTGAAAGCGAGATCCGACAGACGCCAACATACACTGACAGGGGAAACACACTGATCACACAAAACCTGACTGTCTGTTGCCATCTGTCAGTGTCTGTCGGTGAGGTGTGAACTGGCCTTAATCCAAATAAATATGTACATTTTTATTTTCATTCATAATAGTTTTTATGGAATAAAATAATGTTTTCTTATTTTTCGTTTGTTTTCAGTCTATCCTAATGGTATCAGGCTGACTTCAGCAATTCCTGGTGCAGACTTCAAAGTCCTGATCAATTTCAATGCTCCCAACTCTCAGGACCGCAAGAAATTCACCAGTGACCTGCGAGAATCCATCGCTGAGGTCCAGGAAATGGAGAAGTACCGGATAGAGTGTAAATAAGCATTTATTCTTCTTCATTACCAAAACAGGTTTTGTGAGCTGAGCGCGTTAAATGTAGTTTCAGGCATCGCTGAGCATCAGAGTACTAGCAGATGCAAAGTTACAGTTGTTAGGATTAAGGACAGGAGAAACACTCTTATATACTGCAAAAATCAGAAATCTTCATGATCTTCATGAAATCTGTAATTTCATACCCATGGTCTGATTAACATACAACTGTCCCCTTTGACAAGTTAATGCATATTCAGCTTTGCAGGAATGCTGTTACTCATTTTACATGCGACAAGGTCATCCAGACATATTATAATGGTCGTTTACATGTCTGATTGTAAGGGCTACATTCCCACATCAAAACCCCAGTGACCCAAATCATATTTTTTGGATGGCCACATAAACAGTAAAACTCAGTCTAACATTTTCAATTCCTATCTAGGTCACAGTGTTCTTGTGGAAGTGTTATATGTTTGAAATGATTGTTGACTGTATGTGTGTGTTTTAATGTTTGTAGCTGAGCTGGAGAAACAGAAAGGGGTGGTCAGACCCAGTATGTCTCAGAGCATGTCAGGCCTGAAGAAAGAGACCGGAAACGGCACCATGGGCCGCACTAGTCTGGATGACACGTACGCCATGGGGGAGGGGCTGAAGCGGAGTGCACTCAGTAGCTCCTTACGTGACCTTTCTGATGCAGGTGAGCTCAGTGTATCTGATGTGCTGATGAGCAGATGTGCCTTTCTGGCCAGCAAAACCAGAAAATAAAATTATGTTTTCATGTGTGTTTGTTTGTTTGATTCCCTATGTAGAATGATATTCCTGAAGTTTCTTAAACCTAATCTTTCCATATATAAATATATTATATTTTTCTATTTTCACTGGTAACATTCGATGACTGCAGACCTACAGCACAGGGTTTGCAGTTTGTATTCACAGAATGAAGAAAAAAAATGTTAATCCGTGGTGTGAATAGATCCACTGTTTATATTCTGAATCGTTTTTCACAAGTAATATTTGATCTTGGCAGTGTTCGAATGGTGTCAGAGCTTTTGGGGGTCCACAGAAGCATTAGAGTAATGGTATATGGAATATTCAATTCAGTTGAACAACATTTGTGGCATAATATTGATTAAAATAAATCTGCTCAAAGTTAGGAGGTTTTAAAAGCAGTAATATATATATATATATATATATATATTTATTTTTTTTTTTTTTTGTTTTGTTTTTTTTGTTTTTACAAAAGCTCTTTTCCTCTGTTAGAAACATTATTTGAGCTGTAAAGTTGTTTACATCTTCACTTTTTTTACAGTTGTTTTAGGGTTATAGGGTATGTAGAGTTTAAACATTGTAAATTTGTGTAATAAGCAAGTGGTTAGTGATTTAACACCAAAGTCCTGGTAATACACATATTGTTTTCTTCTTGTATTTATACTATTTTAACATCTTTGAATTGACCTAATTTATTTCTTTTGTAAATCATTTACTGTACTGTAAGACTGCATTCACAGCTCATGAGTTTTCCTAGTGTCACTCTGTTGTTATTGGTAGACTGCAATGGGCTTGTTTCACAAAGAACAATGGTTTGCAGACGATCCAGCACTTGTACAATGAACTTTACGCTCAGGACGTGCTGTTTCAGAATGTTGGAGAATGGAGGTTGCGATCTCAGACTGTCAGTCTGATTTAGCTGAGGTTTGAAACAGTAGAACAAAACATCCCATTGCACCCTTTATTTTTTTTAATGTCTCCTCCGTTGCTCTGGCACTCTGAATGCCTTCCTGCTAATACACCTGCTTCCAGCAGTTTTGATAAGCATGTGGGAGGAGTCCAGGTAGCTCCATTTTGGTCTTTCCCTGATGATTCAGTGGTGGCGTTCCTCTGGAAGTGTTTTTCTGCTGGTGTGACTTCAGCTATATTTGTACAAGATGTGTGTAGAGGGTTTTGCTGCTCATTATATCCCTGTTAATGGTGTTTCTTTGAGAAGACACGCACTTGTCTCCTGTTTCCAGCTTAGACAGCTAAGGCATTTCCATTCTGTTTTTTCCTTCTTAGGAATTCTCTTTAATCTTAGAAGGTTTGATGCAGTCTCTGTTTGAGCCATTCGAGTTTTTTAGTGGTCCTGACATCTCTCAAAAGGATTGATGATTTGCAGGCTTTACCTGTGAGCTCTTGCGGGTCTTTTTGATGGGGAACTGGGGAGGGAGGAGCCATGGTTAGTATGCCCTCAACGACAACTCGGGGATGAACAAAAGAGTCAGAGCCAGTGTAAGCGGAGACTCAAGTGGAGATTAAGAGATGGTGCCCAGAGTGACACCAGAGGCATGGGGGTCAAGACGAAGCCACATGCTTGTGGGACCGAGATGGATGGTGTCGGTGGGACCAAGGACCTAGGTGGACCTGGAGGGAAGGAGGAGCCCAGCAGACCCAAAAGACTGGAAGACCGTGGTATAGGCAGGCCAATGACTGGCCAAGGCAGAAACGGAGGGACGAGTGAGCCTGGTGGAGTCTGAGGACTGATGGACCCCAGTGGAGCTGTGGGAGCATGGAGCCAAGGAGGAGCTGAAGGGTCGGAGAACTGAAGTGAAGCTACAGGGCTGACACTCCAAGGCGAAGCTGGCTGACAGGAAGCCCTAGGTCGACCCAGGCTAGTAGGGGGAGCCAGCAAACAAGGACCCGAAAGGCTGAGTGAAGCAAGTGGAGACTAAGCTGAAGAATTGGTTTGCTTAGGCAGAGGAGGAGGGAGTGGGAGGCTGGACGGGACCAGTGACAACAAAGACTATGAGCTGGGCAGGATTAGTGGGGATGAGAGAAACAGGGGACCGACTCCTTTTAAAACCTCATTGGCAGGAGTGTTGGATGGGGCTTCTTTCCATACCCTCGAATTCCAAAAGAACTCCCACAATGACAGACAGTGTTGCACCTTGTCAGGCGAAGACCTTGTCACCTAGACAGGCATCAGCATAAGACCAGTCGGGAACCAGTCCTCTGCACAATCTGACTTTGCTGCGGCCTGGAATTAAACAGCTGGTTTTGTCAGGCCTCAGGAGCACCCCCCGACTGAGCCTGGTTTCTCCCAAGGAGTTTTGGTGCGGGATCAGTGGTGGGCTCTGGTAAATGTTCTGTGGAGTAAATGTTCTGATGGCTGGCTCAACTCTGGATCAAGAGTGGGAATGTTGGTGAAAGCCGATTCATTGTTCACCAGCACCCACTCCACAAATGTGGTGAAATCTTCCCTTGGACCATCCACTGAAAGAAAGGCTTTGGACCGCTCACTAGAAAAGACACACAGTAAGCAGTCCTGGAAGAGAGACAGATTAATAAAGTCCTCCAGTGGCCAATCCCACTGCTCTAAACAGAGCAACTGGATGGCTGACAGGTCCATAATCAAATGTGGTGGCATGAAATGCATGATCACTGGAAATTACACAAAACTGACTTTAATCGTAATTCTAACACAACACTCTGGAGAATCACTGGGAAACATGACCACTCAAATTAGAGATGAGAACAGATAAAGGAACTGAAGAAACATAGGGTTTATATAACAGGGATGTAATCAGGGTAAAACAGAATAGGTGAGAAGGAACAAATTAGCAAACAAGGAAACTAGCAAAAGCAGGCAAACAGAAGGAAAACTAAAATGCAGAGGAGCTGTCAACGGCAATAGCTTTTTGAGCAGCGCACTGGCATATAGCACCATTATGCTTCAGAAGGCCTGAGTTTGAGTCCTGGTTTGTGGACCTTTGCTTTGCTAAACGCACAGAGATATGTCTTGAAAGAGATGTTCCTTGAAACTTGTGATTGTCACTTTTAGAGAGCAGTTTTTGTTGAAAACATTTTTTTGTGAAGTAACCACAAGGCTCTGAGACAGATAAAGGCAACTTTTGAGAAATTAAAAAAAAATCCCATGTTATTTTTTTTAGATCTGTTTGCAATACAGCAGAGGCACAAAACTCTCTTCATTCTGCTGTATTTACATTGTATTTAACTGCTCTTTTAGTCTTATATATCATCTATCCAAGCGTTTGTGAGCATCATGTGTCTTGGCCTATGTGTATTTGCTAAAATGGCTCATGAAAGGCAGCAGTATGCACAGATGGAGTAAACACAGCAAACTGGCAGTCAGTTACTTCCGATAATGACCCAGAAAGTTCAGAAAGTCTCAGCTTGCTGTGTGTTTTCATCAGTTTTGAGTAGAGGGATGTTACAGGTGTGATGTACATCTCTAATCTATGCTACTGCAGGCAAGCATGGGCACAGTACCAGTGCAGGATCTGTAGACAGCAGTATGGAAGTAAGTAGGCAGTGAGTGGTAATTATTTGATTTGACAATGTGTAATGCACATTTCTTTGCACCTTCTGTGCTTCATGGGTTAAAGCGGTTTCTTTCTCGTAATTTATTTATTGATGCCTAACCTGCTCACATGCACGCGTGAACTGCTCGCATACTGAAACTGGAGCTTGTCTGTAAGTGCAGGCGCTCAGAAAGACCTGGCGCCTATTTTTAAGCATGCATTTTTTTTCCAAACAGTCTGATGATGGCTTCTTGATGTTCATGCCAGTCTGTTCTTTAAAAAAAAAAAAAAAAAATAGGGGCCTTTCACTTGTGTCTGTTAAATGATTGATGAACCTCACACCCACAGACACAGAGTGAAACTTTTTTATTATTATTTTTTTTACCTTTTTACCCAAGTTGCTCTTCTTGAATTAAATGCCTTATGTCCCTGCAAATCTCATCAGAACATGCAGACTGGAGCTTTGAAGACAGAGTCAAATGAGTTTTGATGAATGGTTTTGTTCATGCATTATATTTCATGCTTTTTTTAATTTAATTTTGATGGATGATTTGAGTATTCATTAAAAGTGGATTGCTGCTTAGATCTTCTTACCTTAACCATTTAAAATATCTAACATTGGGAATCAAACAATGTAATTGTCTGTCAAAGGTAAAGAAAGAAAACATCTGAAGATGTGTCCATTTTGAATGCCTGAAGTACTGCTCACTCCAAAGAACAATGTGTTTTTTCAGGCTTTGCATGTTAAAGATCTGTTCTTCCGAAGTATGTGCATGTGTGAGGTTTTTTCTTATTTTACTTAGGTTTATTTTAATGTGAATGTTCTACAACTCATCATGTTACAATAACTCATCTACCCTATAAATGGAAAAATTCAGTAAGTAATATTCTGAGTAATATTCAGTATTTTATATTCAGCAAATGCGGATACCTGTCCAAAGTTTAAAATTTGTGCCTGTACATTAAAGTATGAATTGTCTCTGCAGCCCTTTTGAATTATAATCTGAATATAATACAAAAGTAATTTTTGTGGATGTAAAAATTCTGAATTTTTGGAAGCAAAATTTAAGTAATAATGTATAGACCTAAACTTTTCAAATAGAACTGCTTTAAGAGGTTTGTTAAGCAATGCTTCTGTAGTTTATTTGCAGATCTTTTACAGTGAGACAACATTTCCCAAACAGAGAAGCCACCCCTGCTGAAAAGATTAGCACAGAAATTGTAATTGTATTGTAAATATAGGGCTGTTCATGCCAAAAGAGTCCACCTGTGCTGCTTTTCAATTGTAAACATGCTAAAGGGTATGTGTTAATTAAAAAACAACAAAAAAAGGGTCTCATAACACTTTCGTTCACACAACTCAAACAATATAAAAGGTACAATGCAATAATGTAATACCAACACTTTTAAGGAGCATCTCCAATTTTCTACCGGTTCCTGTTAAAATGAAACTAAAGCATGTTCAGATATTCATGGTGTCACCAAAATCCACTACAGCCTGCAGCAAAGACCACACTTAGACTTGCTAAAACAGCATTTCTAGTAGTATAAAAGGCAACTTTTCATCAAATATATTTTTTAAATGCCTGTGGAGAAAATGGATATAAAAATAAGAAACCAAAGTTTCTGAAAAAGGGTACAGTCATCGACATGTCTGATTTTACTTTAAACTAGGTCTGCCAGTTTAACGCATTAACTTAATTAATTAGTTATGAAAAATAACACAATTAAAATGTTTTAACGCAGTTAACACGCTGACCCCGCCCCCAGATCTGTACATCATCTTATATTTCATTCACTGTTGACAAATATGATGCAGGGCAACAACTCCATAAATGCTGTTTTGCCGTAAAATTCAAGATATTGGTGCAAAAAATGCCCTTGCATGTGTTTTGTCTCATATATATATATATATATATATATATGTGTATCACATATCACATGATATCACACGGGCAGCAAGAGCAATAGGCCTATGACAAAAGTGCTGATTTTGTCCCAATCGATCACAAGCAAAAATGTGTTTTTTATACGACAGTTCAGTAAGTATAAAGTTGATATTGTGTTATATTGTAAACACAATATTATGTGTTTTTGCTCAGTTTTGCAGAGAACATATTACCTTTGAAGCCATAGCAGAATTGCTGCACATCTCCAAGCAACACAGCGGTGTTTAGTTTCTGAATAAATCCACGTTTTGAACGAATCGTGTGAATCAATGATTCAAAGGCCCATTTATAAAGAGAGCTGTTTACGTCATTCCTGAATGAATCTGCTGTTTGATCGAATCGAATGAGTGAACAATTCATAAAGACATTTCCCACCACCTGCTGGTAGATTTAGTTTCTTATTTAGAGTATAATTTCATTAAAAAAAAAAAACAAAAAAAAACAATAATAATAATAGTAATAATAAAAATAAAAACATTAAAGAAATTCTGTCATCATTTACTCACCCTCATGTCGTTTCAAACCGTTCTTTTGTGGAACATAAAAGAAAGTATTTTGAAGACTGTTGGTAATAAAGCTGTTTTGGTTACCATGACTTTCATTATATACTGAGATGTTTCTCAGATTATTTTCTTTTATGTTCCATAGTTTATGTTAGAGCCTTACGTTGCTGCCTAAATGTTTATGTGTAATACATTTTATGCTGAATCAAATATAATATATTTCTTTCTAAAGCTACAATTTGTAATGTTTACTTTCTCTCATTTAACGCACTGACAGCCCTGACAGCCGTACTTTAAACACTTTATTAGTTCATTAATGTTTGCTCCACATCTCTCCTCACAGGGCTCCATCTATAGCAGTCGTCCTCTGCGCCAGAGAGAACCGTCCTTCCAGGAGCATCTGTTTTCTGACAGACGCAGCGCTCCAAACTCCTCCTCCTCCCACCTTGGGTCACTTTTCAACAGCAGTCGGGTCAAGCACTTCATCTCGGGCTGCCCTCCATGTCCACCTCCCCATCCCACCCTCATATTCCACACGTCATATCCATTCAGTCTGCACCACACGGCCCAGCTGCACGCACGGCACTCACAGCGATGTCATTTTCCCCCGAATCCTCCGCACTATCACCACCTCCCACTAACACGCAGCCAACGCGACCTGTATCTCTTCAAACAGCTGCGCAGTAACCGTCAGCCCTGACACAGAGAACAGCACATGATCACCAAACACAAACCCTGCGCTATCAGCACGCTGGTGTGAGCTTTATACGGACGCGTGGTGAGCAAAACTGAGCCATACCAGCCAATCCGAACGGTGCAAAAAGAATGACGCATGTGCAAAAACAGCATCTGTGTTTGATGTCTCTCATACTAATAGCATTCTGCCTACGGGTGAATGTCACAGGATTAGAATTAGGAATTTATGTTTTGCATAAAGAATACTAAGGACCATTAAGATCTGTTGCATTGAAACATATTTTTTTGTGACACATTTTATATTACTGTAATGCATTTTAAAGTTGTTGTTTTTTTTTATCTAACCCTGGAAATATTGAAAAAAAAATGTTTTTTTCAATTAATATAAGCATACATTAAATCCAGTGCTGCACAAATATTTTTACATTTAAAAAAATACTTTTTTTCACATTGCAGTAATTTGGTCCTAATAGGATTCACAATTTTATATTTATTTAGAATGTTAGAATTGTGCTTAATAATATCCGCAAAAAATCTTAATGGTCCCAAATATGGGTTTGTTGCCTTTATGCAAAATATGATTTTTTTTATTTTTTCTGACAGGTTTCTTGATCTCCTTGACGGGTTTCGTTAGATATGCCCTGCTGAGGTTATAAAAACATTCAACAAAATAGTAGGTTTGCTTGCATTCATACATTGTGTTTTTTGAGCCTGACATTCATGCAGACTAGCAGAATGACAGAATAGATGTTCTAACGCTGTATTTGTTGTAGATGACAGCTCTACATGTTGTCTTAATCATAAATGAACGTGCCAATGACCATTGCACCCACTATATTTTGTGTGTAGTACAGTAGTACAGTAGTGTAACTAAAATCATTGTAAGCAAAAAGCGATGTTAGAGAATACTGTAAAAGATGTATTCACAACTTTTTGAGAACAATATCTTGGTCGGTTTGAGTCGAGGTCATATTTAAAGAAGTATGCTACTAGAAACCTTCCATTGTGATCTGTTATAAGGTGACTGAAGCACAAATGCAGTATCACGCGGCACTTTGAACTGCTCAACTACAGTGACGTTGTACAGCATCATTTGAATCTTACAGTAAGGGTTTTGAGGAGATACGTTTGCATGCCTGGAGTAAGTTTTTTTAGGAACGTTTTCTGATTTCATTTTTTTCATATTTTTCTTTTCCTTTGGAGGAAACTCCTGGACTTCTGAGGGCCAGTGACGGAATTATTTTTCTATATTTTATGGATTGTTCTTGTTTGTTCATAAGTGCAATATGTTTGTCTTGATGAATTGGTCACGGCTGAAGCATCTTTACTATTACTTCCTCATAGTGGCGTATAGATTCTCATCGAACAAGTGTTTTTACATGGAATGACATGTCAAAGTGATCGGCTAGGCTTTAACTGTGATTTGTTATTGATGTTGTTCTTGGGTGTTTATTTATTATTGAAAATAAACCAGTGTTACCATGGCAATGAAGTGCAATCATGTAAAAAGTACTTTTCTTTTTTACTTTCAAACAACCAGGAGATTGTTTCAGGTGAATATTCTGCTATATTATGCAAGCATCTGTATGTTTAAAGGAATGTATATCTAGAAATGAACTTTGGATCTGTGAAGTGAGGCAAATGAAAATGATTGTTGTAAAGATGCATTCTGATCAGATACATAAGCTGAAAACTGAAGAATAACTTTTCGTTTTTTTCAGTATCAAAATTTTGTTTTCATGACCCCAAACCAAAGCGTTAGGTTTTCTTTTCAACATATCACATATATTGAGTGCAATATTCATTCTGATGTACTAAAGTCAACATGAAAACGGACCAAAACGGACCCTACGCTTTCTTAACACATTCCTGGTCTTCTTGCGTAAAATGGTCTTCATATTCTGTTTGAAGAGTTTCGTCACACCCTGTTATTTGTCAACCCAGATCCTTCAATCATCTTTTTTTTTTTTTACAATTTGATTAATTCCTGATGGATAAAAGAAAATCCCGCCTTACCTTGCTCACATTTAAGGAAGTAAAATAGGTTTGTGTATGTTATTTCATGTTGACTTTAAGAAAAAAAAAAAGTAAAACATCTTGCATTTATATTACTTACAAAGTAACACTTCCAAAGATTCTTTTTCTGCATAAAATGTTCATAACATGAAAAGATATTCTGATATTTTGATTGACAGATGATGCCCCAAAATGCACTGAAGGTTCAAATGCATCATTCTTTTTTTTTTTCTACCGTGAGCTGATCAACACTCAGCC
The DNA here is from genome assembly GCA_019740295.1 of Labeo calbasu. Taxonomy (NCBI): domain Eukaryota; kingdom Metazoa; phylum Chordata; class Actinopteri; order Cypriniformes; family Cyprinidae; genus Labeo; species Labeo calbasu. The sequence continues at coordinate 1,960 of JAHKKF010496377.1, read as the reverse complement.
TTAACTCTACTTTATTTCACTTTACCTCTCTTTCTTATTATTCTGTGTATTTCTTATTCTCTCTTTTTATGTTTCATCTCAGCAGCATTTTCATGTGTTCGACCTGTTGTTCTGTACTGTGTTGTGTGTTACTTCAGATAATGCAACTCATCCATGTAAAAGATGGCATAAAATGATTGTGTCCCACTATTAGCCCATGTAAAGAGGGCTTGTGAAGGCACATTTGAGCAGTAATAAATATATAAGGGGACCAAGCTAGGAACCATTGTGTATATAGTGTGTACAGTATCCCGACTGCATAATATGACGTCTATCTTTATATGAGCGGTGTGTTCCCGTCTGTTTTACTGTGCATTACTGAAACAGACTGTTGAGATCTTCTGTCTGGATGTTTCTCTCCTCACAGGCTGCTATCACACTGTCCAAATCAACCACTCTGGCTCATAGAAAAGGGCATTGTTTTATTTTGTTGTTGTAGAACAGAGAATGCTTGTCATCTGAAGTTTTATTTTATGTAATGGTTATCTATGTCAGTGTACAGTCAATGTAAAACTCAAACTGTGATGACATTCAGAACATAAAATAAAACGAATATATGATACATATGGTTGACTGATTGATTTTTTTCACTTAGTCCAAGCTGAAAGTTTTCCAGAGATAAGCATAAGTGGCTTGTAGCAAATGATTAAAATTATGTTTTAAATGTGAGTTCTTTGTTTCGAAAGCTGGCTAAACATTGCTCATTCATCGTGTATAGTAAGTTATTTAGTTTTTGATATTTTCAAACTCATCTCAACTCCAGATACAAGCACGCAGCTCTTTCGGTAAGCAGGGCATTTATAATGTGCTGTTGGCAGATAGTCTTATCCTCTGCTCACACAGGCCAACCCTGTGCTGATCACATGACCCACAGTGCTCCTAAAGCCCCCTTTGGTCAATACAGTTTATCAGACATAGGAGAAACATCTCCAGCCGTTTACGTGTACAGTGCCAGTAATGCCTGTTTTAATATACAGAATTGCAGATCTACCTCTGTGCCTAAAGCCAGGATGATTATTATACATCTTCAGTTGCTGTCAGTCACATGCTAAAAGGTAAGCTTTATATACAGAAGTCTGTTTTATTCAAGTACACTTATAATTTATAAGTTGGTAATTACAAAGTGTTAAATCAGGCATTTCTGCTTAAAGGCTTTTTAATTATTTTGTGTTATTTTAAGACTTAAATGGCCATGACAAAATGGCCTTTCTGTTGGTAGTCAGCTTTTCCCCAGTTTTCCCCAATCTGTTGGTTTATACTGCTTTTCAAAAGTATGGGTCTTGTAATGTTTTTTTAAAGAAGACTCTTATGCTCATCAAGGCTGCATTTATTTGATTAAAATACAGAAAAAAAAACAAAATGCAATTACAATATAAAATAAAGGTTTCTATTTTAATATGCTTTAAAACATAATTTATTTCTGTGATCAAAGCTGAATTTTCTTCAACCATTACGTACTCCAGTCTTAAAGGAGAAGTCCACTTCCAGAACAACAATTTACAAATAATTTACTCACCCCCTTGTCATCATGTCTTTTGTCTTCAGTCGTAAAGAAATTATGTTTTTTAAGGAAAGCATTTCAGGATTTTTCTCCATATAATGGACTTCAATTGTGCCCCCGATTTTGAACTTCCAAAATGTAGTTTAGATGCAGCTTCAAAGGGTTCTAAACGATCCCAGCCGAGGAAGAAGGGTCTTATCTAGCGAAACGATCGGTCATTTTGGTCGGGTTCGGGCTTAATTTATATCATTTTACACAGGCTTGGGCCGGCTCGGGCTTGCGCTCCGGCTTGCGCTGTAAATGAGCGGTCATTTGATGCGTTTCGATTAGCACGAAAGATGCGAAAATGGATGTTGAGGAGGTGAAACGGAGGCTTGCCTCTGGTGATTACGTTTTGGCAAAATTTACAGTGAAAGGGTG